>PVIR01016335.1:0-36718 GCA_004026965.1 Petromus typicus | reverse complement strand
TATCCTCATAAGTGAAATAAATAGGGCACAGATAGGTACATATTGCATCTTTTCTCTGGTATGAGAAAATAAAGATGTAATGAGTCCTAGCATTGTATGTTATATATTGTGAAATAGAAAATGCTCAATGTAAATAGGGTGAAGGGGGAAAATGTTGAGATTGTAACAAAAAAGTAAGGAAACAAATTTTATGTATATGAGGGGATGGTAGGGTGGGTAGGGTTATGGGAAAAAATGAGAATTAAGTTGTGTCTTATACTGGTACAAATCCCCACTATGGAGTGCAATCATGATGTGTATATTTAATGTACCAATAAAGATAATAAGAATTAAAACAAATCGGTGCTGCTTGGGCTGCGGAGTTAGCTCAGTGGTTCCGGCGCCCGTCTTGGAATTGCAAGGGCCCAGGTTTGATTCCGCAGTAACCACACACCATACTGGGTGTGGAGACTCACGCCCAGCAGCAACCAGTACCACATACCACAGTGCCGGGCGTGGTAGCTCACACCTGTCATCCCAGCACTCGGGAGGCAGAGGCGGGAGGATTGCTGTGATGTGAGTTTGAGGCTGAGCTCAGGGCCAGCCTGAACCACAAAGCAAAACCCTGTCTCAAAAGACCAAAGAAAAAAAAAACAACAAAAAAAAATCAGTGCTGCTTTAAAAAGTCCCTTTTGGAGCTTCATAGAGGAGAATCTTATGAGGGATGTTGCTCTTCTGGTCAAGTGAGGTGGCAACATCTCCACATTAGCACCTGCTAGGAACCTCTTATAAACTGTTATCAAAAGCACTAATTTATCTGAGTATCTGTAATTCTGAACAGATAACACTTAGAGCAAGTTTTCTATCCTTCAGACTGCTAACATTTGGGGGGGGGGATGGTCTCTTTTGTCAAGGGTTCTTTTAGTGTCATGTAGGGTGTTCAGTACTGTCTCACTAGCTGGCGGCCTCCCAGTTGTGACAACCAAAAACATCTCCACACAAGATCAAATGTCTCCTGAGAGGAAAACGTGCCCTCCTTTCCCGCTGCTCCATTGAAAAGTATGGTTTAAGACAAAGCAGTATATTCTCTGATTTGGACTCTGCTATGGGGTTGTCTTCTAAGTTTCTGACATAATTTCTATTTGGGAAGGGTATTCCTCAAGTGACCAGAAATCTTGTGTGTGCAAAAAGGTTATATTCACTGTTGTTTCTCCCGATGTGTCTGGTAGCTGAGGATACCAGGAATAGGTAGACAGTGTTCTTCAGGCCATTCATCCAGGTATTCTAAAATATGTAATGTTTCAACAGAAAGTTAGACTACTTATCCTTCCTTTGGAAGCCTCTGAAAATAAAATAAAATTAGATAAAATAAAATAAAATTATAAATAAATTTATACTATCTATCTCTTCCAAGCTCTGTAAGTTTTCACTCATACGCTCTTCAAAGTCCTAGCTTGTGCCCCATTCTGGAGCACCCTTGCATCACTATAGCTACTCACCTATTTTTCTTTGTGTCTCTTTAAACTCCAAAATCTGCTTTGATGTCTAGTCTTGCTGAGAAAATTACTGCAAAGCTTATGGGATAAATAATAAAGCTAATAAATATCTCATATAAGGGTAGTAGGAATTCCAAAGTTACTTGATATATGGTTCCAATATGGTACCTTTGCAGAGATGACAGTCAGTAAATCCAGCAGCACTGCAGTCATCTGAGACTTGGACTGGAATCGAACAATCAGTTTGCAGGATGGGCTGTGTTTGTACTCATCTTTAGTCCCTTCCTGGGTGTTGGCAGTAGGCCTGCTGGGGAAAGCTTAGAAAGCCTCATGAAGTGACAGCTGGAGTTTTCTAGAGCTAATGATCCAAGAGGTTGTATAATAGAAGCTGCAAAATTTTTTATAACTTAGCCTTGAAAATAAAATTGTTATTTTTGCATTATTTTATTTTATTTTTTTTAGGTTTTTTGAGACAGGGTCTCACTTTGTGGTTCAGGCTGGGCCTCAGCTCAGCCTCCAACTCACATCACAGCAATCCTCCTGCCTCTGCCTCCTGAGTGCTGGGATGACAGGTGTGAGCCACCAAGCCCGGCACTGTGGTATGTGGTACTGGTTGCTGCTGGGCGTGAGTCTCCACACCCAGTATGGTATGTGGTTACCGGGGATCAAACCCAGGTCCTTGCGCTTGCAAGACAGGCGTCGGAACCACTGAGCCAACTCCCCAGCCCTATTTTTGCATATTTTATTGGTTACATGTCAAGTCTATTTATTGTAGGAACAGCCTATGCAAATGTGAATACAGGAAGATGGCATCACTGAGGACAATTTTGATCATGTCTATCACAGCCTCTGAGTTTGTTTCCAAGATTTAGTCTGCTTTTAGTGATCAGTCATAATTTATGCTTCTTTGCATTTATTTATTTATTTATTTTTTACTAATGTGTTTTTACAACTGACCTTGTGTGTAAAAATATATTGTTTTGGAACTCCAAATAAAAAGGTTTGGATTTTTCCCATTTGAAAGAAGAGGCTAGATTTGATGAAATTTGAATTATTAAATTGTGATTTTCTTGACCATGTAGTTGGTTGTCCATTAGCAAGCAAATGTAAAGTAAAGAAAGGGCTGGGAATTTAGCTCAGTGGTTCACTCACACCCATCAGCAATCAGAGCCACATATGACAGTCAGGGCCAGCCTGAACTACAAAGTGAGACCCTGTCTCAAAAAATAAATAAATAAATATAGAAAGAAAGAAAGAAAGAAAGAAAGAAAGAAAGAAAGAGAAAGAAAGAAAGAGAGAAAGAAAGATAAAAGAAAGAAAAACATATGTGGTGAAAACCAGTCACTGGAAGTAGAGACGAGGTTAGATCAGGCCTGCAATGTGTGTTTGTTGGTAGTTTGAGTTTTCTATCCTCCTAAGTGCCCTGCAGAAGGTTTTTATTAAGAGCCTGATGTGTCAGTAGCTTCTCAACCAAAAAAAATAGTCAAAGTACTATGGGGAAAAGCTACTTGCATGGTTAGAGCTCATGACATTTCTAAGTTACTATACTGGTTCAGAATAATGGTCAAAATCTCTTCTCGTTTCAGTTTGTCTCAGAGTATTCATGTGTGGGCCAAAATTTACAGATATGGCCACAAGATAGCTTCCTTTTACAATTGACAAATAATGGCCACAAGATGGAATTCTTGGCTTCTTGTCAGTCCATCTACAGAATTAAGTAACCTGTAACAGACTGCTTTGTCAGAGAACTCTTCCCTTTCTGACATTTTGATACATAAGTCGATTATTCTTTTTCTCTTCTATAGCTAGTGTTTTGAAGTGTGTGTGTGCGTGTGTGTGTGTATGTGTGTGTGTGTGTGTGTGTGTGTGTGCATGTACATGTGTGTAGTGGTGGTGGGTGGCTGTAGTGGAAGCATGGTCTTCCATGGAATCTATTACTATGTTATGTCCTTAACGGAACTACAAGTGTTTTTCATGTATCATCTTTGAAAAGAAAGAAGTTATACTCTTTATGATATTATAGAAAGTGTCCTTGTTTTTCCCATAGATATAGTTTGGTAAGGTGTATGTTTCATGTGTGCTTTGGACTGGCATTTTGGTGTCGTTTTTTTTTTCCAGTTTTCCTACTTTATCAAAGAAAATCTCAGATTTCTTTGTTGATATCATTTACCACCCTTAACCAGAGCTTTATGGTCTGTTATTCCAGAAGACTCTTCCCTAGCCCATGTAGAAGTTCTCAGGTAAGTGGGTACATCAACTGATCTGCACTGGTCACTGTTTAGCCTGAATAACCACAAGTGTAAAGTCACAGTCCTTGGGTAAGAAGAGACCAACTTGACTGGTGTGTGACAGATATTGGATAGATTTTCATTATGTGGATGCTAAAGCTACGCATCATCACAGCCACAAAAAAGGCACAGTGGACCCTCAAGCCATGGCCAACCTGATATACAAACAACTTTGATTAAGTAGGTTAATGGAAGATTCATTTGCCTCTTGTTATCTATAGTTTGCACTCAGTGAAACATCTAGTTCTCAGCTATATGGACTTACAACCAACTTGAATTACAGCCAGCCTTTGGGGACCAGCTGAGCTCATGAATCTAGGGCCTACTGTACCTTATTATGATAATGATTATTCTTGCTTTGAGGACATATATTTTTAAATGGAAAATAAGTCTTGGAAATTTGTGGCATAATATTTACCATAAATTTCAACAATTTCAGCATTCATAACAATTAGAAATATCCTGAGGCTTTTGGTTTGACAGTTAGGATTTAGTATTTGTATCTGATAACAGAAAGTAAAAAATAAATAAATTCAAGGCCACATTCTTAGTAACAATAAAAAATGAGAGTTTTTTTATGAATTAAACACATGGAAATATATGCTGTATAGTGCCAGATATACAAATGTATTTCTTTTGAAAGAATTACAGAATCAAAGAACTGGAATACATTTTAAGCATCTCTAAAAAAACAAAACAAAACAAAAAACCCAAAAAACAAAACAAAACTAGAGACCACTTACCTGTTCTGCTTCTGCATTCTCAATTAAATCCTTGTTCTCTGTGTATCTTTCATTCGTATCCATTCTCCTATTTTCCTCTCTCAAGTTTATGAACTTCTAATATACCACGCTATTAAACTAATATCTAACCTTTCCCTGGTTTCCCCAAACATTTTTCTTTTTTCCATCATGTTTTTGGGAACTAACATTCAGCTGCAAAATACTTCTTCCTCAAGCTCATGGTAGTACTTGAACTCCAGCGTCCCATTTCTCTTGAGATGATGCACAAGCATTAGTATGAGTTAAAGCTGGCTTGTATCTTGTTGTCTGTTTGTATTATTAGACTTCCCCAACCTTTGAAATCCACTCTTCCTTCTCCTGCAGGCCTTCTGTACATGCCCAAGTCCAGAGGACAGGAGTCACACTATGCATTCTCTATCTAAAGGGTGGACAGTGTAGGCAGATATCTAAGCTCACTGTGAACATTGAGCACAGTCAGCCATCATGTCTTTTGAGGTAGCTAGAGCAGATCAGGGAATTATTTAAAAATATGCCTGGATTTACTTTAATTTCACATTTTTTTCTTTTAGTTTTTAGACCTTATTATTTGCCTGCTTCTTCCAAGGGAGTAGATTTTTTAAATGTTTGAAATGCCTTTTATAGCTTCAAAATTGTAAATGTTATAGTCACTTTTCATAATTCCTTGTACTCACTTCTCAAACCTTATTTTTTTCCCATTTTCTTTTTAAATCATCATATTGTACAATGAAAAGGAATGTTTCTACTAAGTCTTACTTTTGAGGGGGGTGGAATAAGCAGAATATTATTTGTCTGTACTGAGGATTGAAACTGGACCTTTTCACTGAGCTATGCCCCAGTCCTTTTAAAACTTTTTAATTTTATTTTAAATCAGGGTTTTGGTAAGTTGGTAAATTCTCCAAGTTGTGGATGAACTAGTAGTTTTCCTGTATGTCTTCCAAATGTTGGGATTATGACATGCACCTAAGTAAAGTGATTTTGACTCTTATGACATTTTATCCTTTGTTTTAATAACATAAGGCTACATTGTGTTAATTACAGCTCCATGTACATTCTTATTTTTCCTGTTTTAGAACAATGGTAGACATTTTCTGAGTGTATTTACACACACACACCAGCTGATGGTTGATAATTGTGGACGATGAGAAGGCTAGTTTTCATGCTCCTCAATCATTGTCATTGTTTCCACTTTATAGAGGAGGAAACTCAAGCCAAGGAAGATTTGGGGAGTAATGAAGGTAATATTGTTAATAAATAGTAGAGTAAATTGAATAACACACACTTTGACTCAAGCCTACTGTCTCACCACCTGTCATCTGTACCCTGTAACTGCATGGCCCTCATGTTACTTTGCCTTGTTTCTCCAACATTATGTTCAGTGAATGAAATAATAGCTTCTTTTGTTTTACTTCTTTAAAGTAAAGAATATTTCTAGAATAATACTTTATAATCAATAACATCCTTGGCATTAGCCTACTGATACATGGTTGGTATTACATTTCCACATACATTTTTAAACAAATATTATTTTAATTCAAATTCCACGCATTTTTGGAGTTGAAGTGGGAGTTGAAGTGTAAATTTTGTTGCTGCCTGTTCATTAATTACCTGAGTAACACGGAGCAAGTCTCTACTTTTCTAAGTCTAATTTGTTGAGTTTGTGAATTGGTTTAAAATGATCTTTAAACTTCTTACAACTGAAACTCTTCTGGGTTTGAAATTATTAGCAACTGATATTGATTCTTTAATTAAATCATCATTTAACAAACATTTATTGATTTCTACTATGCACAAAGAATTTTAGTTTGACAGTTAGGGTTGGTAGCTCCAAAAATGAGAAAACCCATAAGAAAAATAAACATGTCCCATTGGATTATCAGGGTTCATGCATTCCTCAGAGTATCTCTTGATATTCATTAAAATATAGAGCCCACTAGTTGAGTTCTTCCTTGGATGGAGAAGATGACCAGGAACATAATTCTGGACAGATAATGGTTCTATCAGCTGATGGCTGACAGCTCATCACATGACAGCTGATGGCTGATAATCATGGAAGATCACATGGCTATCAGTTAAGTAACTGATGGACCATCAACTGGTGGTTGATATCAACGTTTACTGGGATCACGTAGGCTTATATAGTGCACTTGTGGAGGCTAGACTTGGGAGAAGAAGGGGGAAGGTTGACTAAATATAAGTAAACATTCTAACCAGACATAACAAAAACATTCTGTGAGCAGGTAATCAGAGAAGAAAGGGCACCAGGACCCACACATCTCCATAAGCCACTTTTAGCTGAGGCCCTGGCATTCCTGGGGTGAGTGTGAAGCAGCCACGAGTCTTCAAGGGACCCTAACACTCATTTATCTTTTCCATAACCCACTGTGATTCCAGCTTCTCCTTGAGCTTTAGAAATTTATTACTTTAATTATTTTTCTAAATTGATTCACTCTTTGGAACAATTTTACTTGTTTTCTATGATAAGAAGCATATTGGTAAGTGTTATACAATTGTGTTAACAGTATTACCCTTTTGATGTCATTTGTATAATTTTACAGTTTTATACTTTTTACATTTAAATTTTTATTAGTACATGTTTTTAGTACAATAATGATTACATTCATCATGGGAGCTGGTACCTGTACATGACAAATCATAGTTCTTTGTATTTTTCTTCTCTTTCCTTTCTCTTCTCCTTCCCTCCATCTCTTGGTCCCTATCTCATGTGATTTGTAGGAAAATGGATGCACTTTGAAACTAGAATGTTAAGCAAAATAAACCAGAGACACAAGACTGAGTGTCACAGTTTCACTTATATGAGATACCAAAGCTATGAATAAATCTATAGCTTTGTACTTTAAAATGAGCTGAAAATCATCTAAATCTAAGATCCTTATCTGGGCATCATAGCACAAAGCAATAGCCCCAGCCTGTGGGAGAACAAGGTCTCTCAGGTCTAAGGGTTCAAGGCCAGTACAGGCAAAACAGTGAGACATTGTGTCAAAAAATAATAACAACAAAGGATGGTCCCAAGGGTGTATTTTAGAGTTAGGACATCTTCAGTGCACTGTAATGTCAATAATTACAACTACAGTGATGGCCCTTATTATTTATTACTGGTTACAGTTCTGTAGTTGTGGTATTGAGTGGTTCCTGCCATGTTCCAAAGCATCAGCTTCATAATTTGTCAGCCCCAGAAGCATTCTGATCTCTTTTGCATATGTAGCATTCTCAGTTTAGACTTTGATATTACTGTTAAGCAGTACTATTAACTGCTATTTATTTTTAATATACAATTGTAGGACAGTATTCTAAGTACTCAAAATAATAATGTTTTAAAAACTCACTAAATTACAAGACAGATTTTATTTTCATTCTGAGTTTTTCTTTTGCAAAATGTTAAGCAACATTCTTAAGATCATATAGATTGTAGCATGAAATAGAGCAGAAGTTTAAATCTCAATTTGAGCAACATGGCTTTAATTCTTACTAGTGAGTTCCATTTGAACTTTTTATTATGTATTATTCCTTCAATCTCTCCATTAAAGTCTTTTTCCTAGTCATAGACTAAAGTGAAGTATACATTTAAAGCAGTTCTGGAACTAATGTTCCACTTATTAAGTTATTTATAACTTAACTATTGAATCTAATAGTTTTTTTTAAAGATACTAAAAGGTATAAGTGGAAATCAATGTGATTTTGTTCCGTATCTGAGTTTAGATGACATATGGGAAATACAGCCATTTCTCAAAATTATTTAGCACTAATTTTTCCATGGGGACACTTTCTGGTATTCATTTTCTGTTTAGACATGGAAAGATAAAGTACTCTCATTTATGCACAGATAATTACAGTATTCACACATCCCCTAGAAGTCTTTATTATTATTTTCTTCTCTTCAGTATTTCTGCATTTACTGAATTTTCTATCAGCCTAACCATAGGAAATTCTTCCAGCTTGCATTTGAACTACTTTTTGAAAGAAAGTGGCATAATTTATGCCTTATATTACATAGTTTTTTTTTTTTACTGGAACATATTACAGATGCGTAATGATCACATTCATCACAGGAAATTTTTACCTATATATGACATATCATACTTCTTTTTTTTAACCCCCTCCTTTTCTTTCAGTCTTCTTTTCCTGACTTATTTATTTTTATTTTTAAAAAATTTAAATCTTTATTGCCACCTTATGAATACACATTCAACATTGAGAGTTTGTACCAGAATATGACATGACTTGATTCCCATTTTCCCCTTTTCCACCACCCTGAAACCCCTCACCCCCTATATACATAATCTGTTTCCTTTTTTCTTTATTACTGTCACATTCTTTTCCCTGCCTTATTTACAAACATTTTCTTTCCATATTTTACCCTCAGTTTTCTTTTTTTCTTACTTGTCCCTCCCTTCTTATGTGGTATTCTTGAAACTGCATCATTAAAGCTTTGGAGAGAAATGCCCTTACGTGCTGTTGGCATTTTTTCATGGTTTGGATTGATTTTCAGCTCTGATTGATTGCAGTCTTCCCTCTTCAAACCTCTCGATATTTCTCTACCAAACAAGAAAATCTCTACAGCTACAACAGTTAGCAGAGAAATATACGTTCTTATGTCTCTATGACAAGTTGAGGTGTCTCATTTATTTTAATGTATTATCTATCATAGTAATTTGTAGCTTTATGTATATCTCTCTCTGGTCTGTCCTGAATTACTCGAAACAGGGCATTTTTCATCATTGCCTAGGTCACAATTTGTACAACAGTGGAGAACAATCCTTAGATAGGGCCTGTGGAGTCCGACTGACTGAGTTCAAGTGCTGTTTCTACCATTTCTATGCTATGTAATCATGAGACATGTTCATTAGTATCTGTTATCTTCTATTTTCTCATCTATAAAATGATATTAATACACATAATTGAGCACAGTACATACAAAGATTTATTTTCTAAAGTTGATATGAATTAATCCATTGAATCCCCAACACTCCTTCATGAGAGAGCCCAATTACTTTTTCTAAATTACACAAATAAATGAAGGCACTGAACAGCTAAATAGCTCAATGAAGCTTTCATAGGACTGTTGGACAGATTAAAACCTTTTACCATAACAAAGGCACACACAACACACTGGAAACAATAAAGAAAAGTGATTCCTCAGAAAGGCAGGACCTGTCAGCCATTTGTTTCTGTATCTTTCAATATACAAAAATGAACCTTGGGTTGTCCTTTGATTTCTAGAGAATGACTGTGTTAAAGGTTCTGAAAATCTGATAGGTATCAGCCTATCAGCTCCTCTTTCCTATGACATATAGATCTTGTTAGATGAAATGACTCAGCCAAAGTTTCAGAAACATGCAGCAACAGTTTAAGTCTGAAACCTCACGTCTGCTGTCTTAACATGGGCTTATCTTCTGTAATATGCTTCACATTCTTATCAACTTATTTACAAATTACTTTTTAGTTTTACTGCTAGTTTGTCTCTTCTTCTAACATCTTTAGATTAGTACTATGCAACAGACCAGTGAGGTTCGCAGAGCGGGAGGGTAAGAATCGGCTTCAGGTCAGAGCGTTCTGCAAAAAGGGATGTTACCTGAGACTGGAAGGCAGTGGAGAGCCAGGGTGAGGACTCAGGCTGAGGAGCCCAGGCAGAAGAACAGTCCTGTGACACTAGAAAACAAACACAACTTAAACAATCGCTTTGATCATTATGTCTTGTTTTATTTAAAATAAGCTTTTGGTAATATTTTGTTTTACAGATGTTGAAGGTATTATTTAATTATAGGCAAATAGATTTGTATGTATTATTAAGAAGTCACTCAAAATTCATGGGACTACAGAATGGTCAACCTTTCATGGTCTTCAAGGACTCTACTTCTCATCTGTTGTCTCTTGACACTGAAATATTCAGAGCGAAGAGAGAAAATGTGAATATAATGTCCAAACTGAACATGAGGGCCCTAAAATATGGTCCTTCTGGGCTGGGAAATCAGTTTCTCACTGAGTTTTTTGACTATGCTTGTCTGTTGGGGCAGGGAAGAGACCTGATTTTCTCACAGCTCCGAGTGTGGTTCAAATCTCAGGCAAAGGGCAGGCTGGGTTCTGCCCCAAGGTACCATGTGTTATGATGATCTGGAAATGATTTAAGGGCTCTGAAGTACCCTGTTTCATCACATGCAAGAAGCCAAGTCGACAGTTCTTTTTTGACCCATGACAAATATGTAGCTAGAAGGCATACAGTTTCAATTTAAGCTCAAGACAGGGAAACCACTCAATAAAGTTAATTTTGGAAAGGAAATCAATCTCACTTTGTAATGGAAATACACTTGTAACAATGTTGGAATATTTTGTTACTCTTTTCACTCATGATATTTATCTAACTAGAGGAAGCCTTCTCACCCTGGGAAAGCTTAAATACCCATTATATAGATAGAAGATAAATTTGCTTTTGAAATATTAAAAAATCATGTTTTGGAATCATATGTGTGTATATATGAATATTGTTTTCTTTTTTTACTGTGGAGTACTGTATGAAGAATTAGTTTTTGAGTCAATTCTACCAAATATTCTGGTAATTGTAATATGAGAATTGGAGTTGATCATTTCGTCTTTTTCCTAACTTATCTGACAAACTGAGATAAATGTAAAAGGAAAATACTTATATTCTAAAGTAACTAACTCAGTGGTATAACTTGAGCTTTCACTAAGAATTTGGTCAGAATAGAGAGATGTTTTCACTGAAAATGTGTAACTCGTAATCCTGAGAAATCTGCTTGTTTGGATTAGATAAAAGCTCAGCAGAGTAGCAAAGCTCAATTCTGGTATGCCCCGGAGGCTCTTGCAGGCAAGGCACTGGCGTCTGTGTGTGGCGTCTGCCCCTTTGCTGCCTGGGGTTGCTCCTCCTTCTGCGGAGCAACCGTGACCCAAGCACCTTTCTCTGCTGTTCCTGTCTCTGTGATATTTCTGCCTAGCGACAGATGACCATTAACTGAATCATCGGAAGCTGTGAGCCAAATCTAGCCTTCCCCCTTTAAAGTGTGGAAGTCGGGTATTGAGTCATGGTCACAAAACGTTAATAACAAAGACTCAAAATACTCCCTGAAAGACTTTTCCTTTGAGTTTCCTACATATAGTTACTTTATTGTGAATGGAGAGACAGATGACTGGTCTATGGGCAAAGATACATACGTGTGTTTAATCCAATATGTTCAAAGGGCTTGACTCTAAAAAGTTAATTTTTATTAATTTTTATATCTCTTTTTAGCTAAATGGGAAATATTTTGCATATTTAATGAACATTGCATTCCTTAAGTACAAAGTTCTTTAAAGCAATAATGCACAGAGCGACAGATGTTGTTTATTCTCTTTTAGGCACCAGAAATGAAACAGCTTGAAGAGTTTTAAAACAAACATCAGTTAGTTGGTTTTAAATACATTTCCTTTCATGGTGTCCTTTCTGCTGTAAATGAAATGGCAAACAAGTTCAGTGGAGAAATATTTACTAAGCAGCTACTGTGCGGCAGGCATGGTGCTATATATACAATATGACTACAATAGCATGTGCTTCATGGAGTTTGTATTCATTTGGAAAAGAAATAATTGGGCTTACTGTCATAATGAATTATTCTGATATTTGTTATATTTACATGCAGCATGTCATTTTCCCTTTTTTATGGCTGTTTTGAAGTATAATTAAAAGACAATAAGTTGACATTAAGCACATAAATTTAATGCTGCAATACATGTACACATGCATGGAACTCTCACAGTGAAGATAATGAACACATTCTCAACCTCAAAAAGTCTTTGTCCTATTTGCTAATTCTGCCTACTGCCCATTCCCAGAAATCACTCATTTACGTCACTATATCCTAGTGTGTTCGTTGTGTTTTATAGAATGCCAATATTCATCCCTTTTGTATCATTTCTTTCAGTCAACATATTACCCTGAGACATCAGAGGTGATTTAAAATGGCTGTATAGAGGAGAGGCCATGTTAGAGCTCCTGGGAGAACATCAACTACAAACACAGGTAATCAAAGAAAGGGAGGGCATACATACATCCTGACAGCAGAATCCATCTGAAATAAGAAACTTGTAAATCAAGCAAAACACAGGAATAGGACTTTAGAAAATGACTATGAACCCACAGAGTTGCCCAAGGGCCTGCTGTAGGAGTGGAAACCACCATTCTGCACAAGTTCCCCCCAAACAGAGAGGTGGCAAAAGCGTAGCAAGCTCCACCCACACAGTACAGGTCTGGGATATAAGCTCCTCACTTCTTTTGTTTTGTGTAAACAAACAGCATTGCAGCCTGGCACCAAATGCCACTGACACATACAGAACAGGACCAGGAAGCTGCTGCCCAGGCAAGCCTCCAGTCTGTTTTGTTTTGTTTTCCTGTGGTGTGTGATGTGGCCAACTGGAACCTCTATCAACAACAAAGTTCGGGGTGGGCCCCAGGGGTGTGAAGGATAGATAGCAAGTGGAACAACATGACCTCCCTGCCCTATGACCAGCTCAAGAGAGGGACTTGGGTCAAGGATTCCACTGTGGCCAGTGGTGCAAACATCAGTAGACAGTATGGACAAAGTGTGGGAAATCATCCCTCCCTGCCCTAGGACCAGGAGTGCAAGTATCTTTGGGCCAGAAGTCAGCATTCCCTCCAACTGGAGGCCAGTACTGCAAGCACCCTCAGACTGCAGCAATGGGACAAGGGAGGCAGCACACATGAGAGGCCAGCAGTGGGAACAGAGGAGACTGGGCAAGGTCCAGGGAGGGCTGACTGTACACAGGACTGGAGCAGCCTGGGATGTTTCCGTGTGAGAGTCCCACAGTGACTGAGAAGGAGGTGGAGACAAAAGGGTAAGGAGATGTGGCCAGGCCATCCAGAAAGCTGCAGGCTGGGGACTGGTCCCAGCCCCCACATCTGGAGGCCAGTGTTTCCCCACACCCAGCATTAATCCTACTGTGGATGAGGTTATTTAGCAAAGATGTGGCCTCTGACTTTGACCTCACCACAGAACTGTGAGCACCAGGGAACTTTTTTTCTTCTTTGTCTCTTTATTTACTACTTTGTTTCATTTTTATTTTTCTAGGTTTTGGGGGGAGGGGTTGTTTAGATTTTGACTTCTACTGTTTCGTTTTGCCTGCTGTGTTTCCCTTTCTCAATGATCTTTCTTAATTTTTTTATATTTTCACATGAATGAACATTTTTGCTTGTCTTTCTGGTTTGCTTTGATATTCCCACTCTTGTTTGAGTGGCTATTGCACCTTATGACTTAGAGTAATTATCCTGTATTTTAAGGTTATTTCTTCTTGTGCATGGGCTGAAGACTACTAACTTAGCTGAAGTTCTCCAGGGAAAACTATGATAATCTCTGAAGCTCACCATGCAGTTCTCGGTCTCAGCCTTCCTGCTTTTCAATTCTGTCTTTTCAACCAAGAGAAGAACAATTTCTAGCTGGTTTTGTTCCTATTTGACACACCATGAAAATCTTTTCAAGAACTGCTCTCTTTAGGCACGTGATCTATAATATATTGAGAATGTTGTTTCAAGGACTGCTTGTAAAATTGTGGGATTTTAAAGTAGTTTTAGGTGGTAGGGAACAATCTGATGTTTCTTACTCTTAGCCACAGGAAATAATCTCCTAATGTTGTATTTTAACAGGTATCTGGATTGAGTAATTATGATTTATACACATAGAAAATTTATATAATTATGCACTTCAATAATCTTAAGGTATAAATTTTACTTTCACAGAACTTGAGATATTTTTAAAATTCCCTTTTGATTTTTTTTTCTTTCTCTGGTATCATTCAAAAGCATGGTATTTAGTTTTCATATTTGTGAATATTTTTGATATCCTTACTGTTGTGATTGTCAGGTTTACTCCATTGTGCTTGAATGATTTTAATCTTCTTAAAATTTTTAAGGTATTCTGGAGAATACCACAGAGCAAAATGTATTCTTTGGATATTGGGTCAAGTATTTATCTTGTGAGACATTTACAACTTATTGACATCCACATATTAGTATTCTTACTTCAAAATATGTAAAATCTATTAAAAGTTCATATGAAATGAACATTAATCCACCATATATAACAGAAAATTAAGTGATTAGGAAAAAACCAATTAGTCCCCTATCAAATACTTGATATTAGCAGCTATTTATGGAAATGAGTTGCTTCATTCATAAATGGAAAATGTATAAATTGGTTTGAGTATTGATAGTTTTTCTTTTCCCTTATAAATCTTCAAATCCAAGCAAACTGAAGTTTCATCAATGCAACATACAAATGACAGTTAGAAAACAGTTTAATAATTGCCCTATTGCAGATTTCTATGAGGTCAAGAGGGACCCCAGAAAATCCTGGAAAGTTTCAAAATGGAGCCGATGCTTCTATGACCCACAAAAAGCAAGTATTTGCCACAGATGTGAAGACTGTGGAGGGCAGCACGTTCTTGGCTGAAAGAACAAGACGTGCAGACCCAGCCATAAAGAGCACACACCTAACAGAAATGAGAGCTTCCATTTCCTCTGTCCTAGCCTGCTTTTCTCCTGAGAGATGGAATCACCAGGGCCACCACAGCTGAGTTAAAAAATTTATTTCTGCTTTCTGTGCTGTGCAAGTGTGTTGGAGTAGTTTCAGAACTTAGCATTTAATGGGAAATAGAATTATTTTTTTTCCAGCTTGGTACGAGGTGGTTACCTACAACTGCTGAACTTCCAGGTATCTCTGTGAGCTGTTTTTGTACAACTGATCATATGGCTTTCGGGCCCTCATATCACATGCAGAGAAACTTTAGGGCTAGATTTTATCATTGTACAGCCTTGGGCAATAACTCCTCTTTCGTTCCCCTTTTTTCCTTTCTCCTCTTCTTCAATCTGTTCCAAATCTAGTAGGTCTCACTCACAGTAGATTGACCAAAGAATTTTTGCCAGTTACCCTGCCATTCCTCTAAGATGAGTAATTTTCTTAGTAAAAAGATTATCCACCCAGGGGATGGATATTTCCCTTATTTTTGCCTGTTATTTCCATTTTGAAACTTTGTCTTAGAATGCATTTTGATAAATTTCTCTTTTATACAGAAATAGAGAAATAATAAGGATTTGCTTAAATAAGTAGTTTCCAATTGATTTTCATTGCTTGAGTATCTGTTATCCTATTCATTGCCACAAATAATTATATCACTAATCTAAGCCAAGTATGACTTTGAAACTGATTCTGTGTGATTTCAGTTCGCTTGGAATCACTCATAAAGAGAGAGACAATTTTCTGAGGGCCGTCAGTGAATATCGTGTGTTTTCATACATGACAGAGAAGAGAGAAAACTCATTTTCAGGGTGGGAAAAGAGGGCAGGAGTTCTGCAGGAAGGAGAGCAAGAAACAAGGAGAGATCATTCTGTGGTTCATAACTTTCTTTTTATTGAAACTCTTCTAGGATGTCAGCTGATACTCTTTCCTTCACTTTCCTGAGAAATATTTATATCTTTATAAAATGTCTCTCTCTCTCCTTTTGAGGATGCTGCCAGTTCCCACCGACATGGCACTAGCTGAACACTTATTTATCTAGAGAAAGAGTTTTGCTGTGTAGTTTGGGCTGGCCTTGAACTTGCTGTGATCCTCTTACTTCAGCCCCCCCCCCCCCCCCCCCGAGTGCTGGGATTATAGGCATTGCCACCACACCTGGCCTGCCTTTTTTGATTTTTATTTTCACTTGAATTATACTCTAGATTGTTCCGGGTTACAAGCACTACACCCAGCCCTCTGGCAGTCTATCTCCACACCTCACTCAGGTGTGGTGATTCTATCTGTCCCAAGGCCACCTCTTCTAATTCCTTTACATTATTTTTAAGTTCTTATACCTTGTCTAGGCTTGCAATGCCTCTGTCCCAGTCTCTCAGAGTCTCAGGAATACCAGTGTAGGACACAATACTTGCCTTTCAGGACATCTTCCTAATTTGACAATTAAAATGGCTAAAAACCCTTCAAATGCTGGATATAGCTGAAAATATTTTGGAATCCTAATTTATTAAGCAAACATGAAACAATGTGACATCATTGTGTTATAATTAATGCCAAACCTTTTTGAACACAAAAAGGCCCTAATAAGGAATAATTATGTTTGTAATGATCATATATTTAAGTGCTTTTCACTTTAGGTAAATTTGCTAAATTTCCTACTCACCACTCTTCTAAAACACTGGTGTCATGAGCTTTTGAGACTATTTTATATAGCAACTGTATGTGCAGCAGATAGGAGCTTAGAAAAAACAAATCCAACCACACCACACCCTGTCATTTAAAGAAACACTGTATTAACCTTATTACACAGTGGTATTTAGAAAAAAAATCTTATATTAGTTTTTAAAAAATAGTTCTTATGGGGCTGGAATGATATGTGATTTCTTTCAGCTCTTTGTCCGATAATCCAAAGTTGGATTGCTGCCCGCACCCTTAGGAAGACAACTCCACAGTAACTCAATTTTACATGGAAGTGATTAACTAAACTTAATTGAGCATAGCATTTAATAAAAAGAGGATCCTTTGGGGAAAATAATTTTTATGTGTCTGCACAGTACAAAGTTGCTATGATTTGTGTGTGTGTGTGTGTGTGTGTGTGTGTGTGTGTGTGTGTGTAGAAGTGTTTATAACAAACTACAAAGGCCAGCATTGTTTCTACAGTGATTTTGAAAGTGGTACTCATCAGAAAAAATGCTGTGAATTTCTCTTTCTATATTTTTGAAATTTCTCCTTAACAATGACTTGTCAAAGTCCATGGGGATAGAACATAGATAAATTTTCTCTCTGAAGTATCCCATATGAACTTTTTATACAGACTTGTATTTCAAGTTTTACTTTCTGTGATGTAAAGATAATTTTTGGTTTTATCTGAAATGATTTAAGAGTAAACCAAAAATATAAAGTGCTACAATAGATTGTAATAGAATTGACTTTGCTCTTTCAAAATGATATCTTGATCTCCCAATAAAACATTTGTTTTAAAAATAAAACATTTTGCTCCATGATTCTTATGCTCATTTTCTCTTCTTTGGATAAAAATGTCTACCATTATATTGAAAAGGTCTCACAATTTATGTATCCTTTCTATGGTATTATACCTTAGTTTAACAATGAAGTTCAGTAATTTTGAACTTTAAAAAGATCCTATAGAAATCAGGAATTCTGAGACAAATAAAGGCTTAAAATGATTCTCCTACCAATGAAAGGATCATATATCTATAAAACAAGGTATAAAATTATAGTTCTTTTCATTGTTTACTAGTTTTAAATCACATTTTGAATAAGTGAGGATAGAGGAAGGTTCATTCTGATTCTCTTTTGTGAAATAATTTTGGAGGTCATTTTCCAGGGCATATTGACACAAATACTTGTAAAATTCATACTTTAGGGAGAGAACTAAAATATTTCTCTGAGGAATGTATTTCTGAAATAGATATTATTTCTAAATAATCTCTTTTAAAGTAAATATGAAATATAGAATGGTGTGCCTTTGTTTTCTCAATAAATCTGAACAGTCTGAAACATTTGGGACTTCTCACATGCAGCAGTCCGAAGTCTCCCATACGGGCTTTTCTTTAACCATGGTGACAACTGAAACATGAGCTTTGAACGTGAGCAGATGCATCTTGGATACATCCACTGCATTTACCATTAAATATTTTTATATATATTTTTGTTGCTATAATAATATACCCGAGGCTTCTCTTATACAGAAAAGAGGTTTATTTAGCTCATTTCATTGGAAAGTGAAAGTCTGAGCAGCACGTGGTCGAATCTAGGGCAAATCCCCCTTGACGATGTATCACCCAGTCCAAATGGCATCATAGTGTAGAAAGAGGGACAGATCACTCGGTGAAGCCAGGAGCCAGACTTGATCTTCTTAATAATCCTTTCGCAGGAACTAACCGGAGTCCTTTGGGCGGTGATGATGGTTTTTCCAAGAACAGTGTCCTCGGTGTCCAGCATACTGCTCACTGAGTCCTACCTCTCTGAGGTTCCCTTTGCCCACATCACCACCCATGCAACTAAGTTGCCAACACATGAACCCTTGAGACAGCCATTCATACAGTACCCAATCATAGCAGAAATGTTCACATCCAAATTAGTAGGAGCTGGGAAGTAGTTACAAATAGCCCCAAAGAATTATTTCTCATTTTTTCTAATTGTGTTTTGTATTATGATGTTGGATGTGAGAAAATTGTCTTGAATTACCTTCCAGATTAGCCATTTACAAAGGACATACTCTGAATAGGTTGGTTACACAATTTCTGCCTCAGTTTCCTCATAGTACAGTGGAAATATACAGAGCAATATTGTCTTTATAGAATTGTTATGATAATTAAGTACCTTATAAGCCTTTTGATCAGTATGTTGGATGAAAAGAGTAATTTAATCTGAATAAACTCTGTAGATAAGAATAATGGCTTTCTATCAATATGATTAAATGTTCATGAAATATTTTATTCATGCTTCTGTTACCTATTTTCTCTGAAAAAATTCAAAGTTGTTTCATCTTTCATTGCAAGACCTTGTAATCATTCCAGATCTTCTTTAATGGATCAACAAATAAACAATCCAGAAAGAATGACACATTTCATTAATGCATGATAAGCAGATAGACAAAAGTCAGTCCTATTATACAGGATTAAACATATACAATGGAGTAGGGTAAAACATAGAAATTAATAAAATCATAAAATTCATACACATATCAGGGATTATCTCGTCTTGTAACCTGTCCAAGGTGAAAATTTTGTTATACTGTGTCAAAATGGGAAATATAGAGATATTAGTACATGTACACATGTGTATCATTGCATGTGTGTATTTCTGACACACATTTGCTAACTGTTCTATCTTGAGAAGGAGCTATTCTTCACTTTAACATTATGCCTTTTTTTGTATTTTGATATTATAGTTTTTTTTTTTGTTTTACAAAATAGTAGTTCATTTTATAGTATCTTTCCTTAAAATTATATCCAACTAGAAACTTGATAAACCTGAAATCTTAGAGTGGGCTTAAAGGAAAACATATAGCTTCATAATAGAGAACAGGAAACACAGTTGGATGTTGTGCTCATTAGGGAAAAAATGTGGCTCTTGGGAGAAAAATAAAATGGATATTGAATACATAAATACATGATGCTAACATGAAAGGCATAGAGAGAAAGGAACACTCAGGAAAGGGTGAGAGATCAAGGAGAAACAGCAATGGCTGGTCAGAGCTGCACAAGAAGTGGTGAAAACAAAGTAGAGAAAGATGGAAAGGACTGAACGGAGTTCTTTTTGGGAAGGAGCCCGTGAGTGGGTAGGGCCGAGGTCTGGGAGGCTGTGCTCCAGGAATGATGAGTTGCTTCAGTAGGAAATTTCTGATATTCTTCTGAAGATATTCTGACACCAAAAATTGTCTCCATTCAGTACATTCATGTGTTTTCTTTTTGTATTTGTACACTAGATTGAGGCTATTCTCCCTAAAATAATTAAATTATATGCACAAATCCTTAGAGTTATCTTCAGAATGAGTTCATCTATCCTGAATACAAAGAGTACTCTGGGGGCTGAGGATTTAGCTCAGTGACACTGACCCTGCACTGACCCTGCCTCGCAAGAGAAAGGTCCTGAACATGATCTCCAGTCCCAAATAAAAGAGGATGTTTTGGAAAGTTCTCTATGTTCGACAACTTCACATAACTTGTCATTACCACTCCATGGATGTATAAAGCTAAAATGTCATGGAAACTTCTACAATCAAGCCATGGTTATGGAGTCTGCAGAATCCTCTGAGGCTAGTGCCCACTAAAATGCTTAAGACTGGTTTCAGGAACCCCTTGCTGCCCAGACATTCATGATGAAAGCTCTGTTTTGGCTGGGCAGCAATCTCTCTCTCTCTCTCTCTCTCTCTCTCTCCCTCTCTCTATCTCTCTCAGCACTTTGCTTGGTTTCCTGGTGCTTCTCCGTCTGTCCTGTGATCCACAGAGGCCTGACCAGGATCCTTCATTTATTACCTTTATGTTTTCAAACCCTGTGATGTGCTGTCATCAAAACTGCTTTGTTTTGAGACTAACTTGTTTCTCATAAGTTCATTTTGAAAATCTGTACACGGCTCCTTTGGCTACTTTAAGTCTCAAAATATACTTGAACATATGCATATATGCCTATCCTATTGATCCGATTTCTCCAGAGAAAAATAATTGAAACAAATTACTTTTAGCCCTTTATAACTGTGATTTTTATCTTTAGGAACACAACAAAGAGGTTGAGTACAGTTAATTTCATATTCTCCAGAACTATGCTCTGTGAATACTTAAAGAATGAACTGCTGAAAATTTGGTAACATTTTCCCCATAATTTGTAATGCTCTTTATTCCATCAGTCTTCACTGAAGGCTAAAAGACCTGAGGGTCAGTTTAGTTTTTTCTAAATCAACATAAAGTCATTTATATGTTAATTTAAAATTCAGAGTTCATCTGTATTTTGAATGAGGAAAAGACTGGATATAAAAGCTAGGTTTAAAATGATGGTTTGCTCAAAAACTGAAATTGGAGTATGTGGAAATGCAAGCAGACTTCCTATTTTATGTGCAAATGTAGTCCACTGATTAACACACATACTAATGAAAAGCATACTACTCCTAACCAGAGGTAGTCCAGGATCAGGAAGTTTGGGTATTTAGCCATTTCATGGGAGCTATTTTGAACTGGCTAATATATTCAAGCAGAATTTGACAATTATTACACTGATTTATTTACTTTCTATTAATTCACTCGCAGCTTTCAAATTTGAATTTTTTGGTTATTTCATACATCAAATTGTAATATAAATATAAAAAGGACAAATGTTTGAAGTCCAAGAATTTCAAGAAGCTTAAGATGTGCAATAGTGGAAGCATGATTTAATGCTGTTTGATCTTCTTAGCTTCTGTAGTTCAGAATGTACAACTCGCGTCACACCTGCTTGTGGCATCTTTCTCACAGCACATGCACACAGTCTTCCCGACACTTTACCTGGGGATCTTCCTGTATTAGTCAAGTCTCCCTGGTGAAAAGAATCATGACAACCCAGAATATAAGACAAAAATAAGATCAATTGTCAAAACTTGAATTTTTAGGATTCTGATCACCCAAATAAAATGAAATTCTCATAATTTGTACATCAGTAACTCAGAATATTGGATTCTATTGCCTGTGAGCCACCCTACCTTCTTTGTCCCCCCTCCTTCAGCTTTTGCAAGGTTAATTACTGCTTTGTGTGTGGGTACAATGATTTTTTTTCCCCCAAGAAGCAGAGTGTATTTTGCTTAAACTGTGCTCTATCAAAGTCCCACACCCTTTCACACTTCCCTCACCCAGTTCCTTACCTTTCAGGATAAAGGTACTTTTTATGCACAGATAAGTGCATACATGCAAACACACCATTCACACCCATACACACATGTATCTCAACTGGCTGAGACTCCTTGCTCCATAGTCTAGAGTTTTGTACTTTCATCAGCTTAACTCTTAGCACACTGAGCAGTTTCTGTATGTACTGACTCCTTACCATGCTGCAAAGTTCCTCAAGTCACTGTCACCCAGCAAAGGGCACAATACCTGGTAGATGATGACGAAATGGGTCAACACTCAGAGGTGTCACAAGTGCCTACATTCTCTTAAGGACAGAGTTCTTTGAGAGAAGGCAGGAGTAGCTCAAAGCAAGAGAAGGTAGCCTTTGCAGTTCTTGAAAATCTTAATGAAATATTTACCAAGTGCTAAGTCTTAATACATTGTTTCAACCCTTATTCCTCATTCCCACATAAATACTATGAATTTTCTACAACACAGAAGTAATGACTAATTGTATAATGTATGCTTATGAAGAATATAAAAATGAAAAATGTATAGCATTTTGTATAATAAGAATTGTGGCTCTGGATTTCTCTCTGTGTCTTATGGATTTACTTCATTTGCAATATGTAAATTGCTCTATTTAAATAATGGATGGGAAATATTTTATAAAGAAAAATATATAATCATATATATGGCAATAATATATGCATAACTTGTCCTAATCCACATATTGTAAAATTTACATACATATTTTTGTATGTGTTATGGGAGTACATATTTCTTAGTCATGTGAAGATTATCTTTGAGCAATGCCAGGAAAGTAAAAACAAAGTATATTTTTTATTACTTTGATTATCAATGATTTATAAATATTTTTGATTAGGCAAGTGCTCTTTTTAAGTTTCTGCTGCACTAAGAGATAAGAGAGAGATTATCTGACATAAAAATCAATAGGTTTGGGAGTCAGTCTGTGTCTGCCATGGAATAGCCATTGCCCGTCCGTGCAGTGCTGCTGTCCAAACCAGAGTGGTCTTCAGCTCTCTCTCAGGCAAGGGCTTTACTCCCAGCTGCCATTTTCAGTGAGTTTATGTAAATTTCAGAATTCTAGCTGGGCATCAGGTAAAAGCTTCTTGAAGTTTCATCTCAAATGGATTTTTCAGAAAACCTGGCTTATTTCATTTTTTCTTGATGAGTCTCCCTGGTTTTCCTATGAAATGAACATTAGAAATTCTCATTATATTAGTACACGGAGGTCTGTGTGCAACCGTTCCACTCTCTGCTGCTCAATTCATAAACTGGAAACATAATTTACAAGCTCTGACTAGATTTTCCTAATTTTTTTTTCTTTCTGAGGTGATAAAAGATGTTCAGAGTATACCTTTTGGATTTTTCATTACTCTCGATGTACATATTTGCATATTTCTAAAATATAGCTAGACTTAACCTACTGTTACTGTTAAGCTGAAAATTATTTATAGTTTCCAAAGTCCTTTAGTTCCCTGACCTTGCGAAGACCTTATGAGATCATTACATTGAGGATTAATGCCTCCAGCTCCCTTCTCCAAAATCAAGTTTAAAACAATGGTAGACTATATTAATGTGTTGGCAACGTTGTTTCCTCATAAATATTAAGTAGAAATTCTTTTATTTTGTAAATTTCCCAGATAACACCCATTATATCACACTTCTTCAAATTTGAAAAGATGTTATATAAGCAGATGACTTGGATTCAAAAATAAAATGTACAAAAAAGAACTTAAAAGCTTGAGTTTTAATAATTACCCCCTTTTAGACTATGCTCAGTTCATAAGAGAAATCTGAGTTAGACTCAACTTCTCCTAGTTTATATGCTTGCTCATTTTTCCAATTTATTATCATTAAAGAAGTTGAAAATAATACATCAGCTCAATTTCTCAAGTGCAGTGAGGGACTTTTCTTCTTTTGTTTTTCCGGTACTGGAGATCGCACTGGGGTTCTTGTGCTTCCAAGCAGGTAGACCTGGAACCACTTGAGCTAAATCCTCTGCCCTAGCAGAAAATTTGAGGTTGTCTGTTCCCTGATTTTCTCAGTCTGACCCCTCGGTAGGCGGTGCTGCAACAGGTTTTTCCACGGTTGGGAGTGACTGGACTGGCTTGTCTGTCCAGCAGCTTTTTCCTGCTAGCCCCGTCTTCTGCGTGTCATCTGCTCTCCAAAAGAAGCACTTGATTGTGACAGGTCTGCTCTGAGGCAGTAGCGCCACAGGAAATAATGACTTTTCTTTTGTGAGGTTTGTGGGGAAGCAAGGTTCTACTATTACATCACATTCTTTGTATTGCTTCACAAAGAATAAATTAGAAAACAATACAACCTGACTTATTATTGTGATCTGTTGTCAATAACTAGCTAAATGTATTGTGATGGATTTAAAGTATGCACTAATATTTATGATAATTATTTCATAGAAATTTTAATTCTATAAATAAATTCATTGCATCACCCTTAGTAATAATTAAAATTGGAGAATTACATTTGGCTTTTTATGGTGGCTGCAACCGTGGTTTGCTTTGTCTTTTTTTAGTAATAAGTATGATAATTTTATGTTTATCTTTCTATTATTTTATCTAACTCCCATAAATACATATCAATCTATCTATAATAGAAAACAGTACCATATTTTAAAATAGAAGTAAGTTGTACAGTTTGCTTCCCCACTACAATCATATGTCTTAATGATTTCTTGAACCTACAATGTAAAAGTCTGTCTTTTTTCTTTTACTGGCTAGACTTTAGTCTAAGTACTCTAGGCTCGTGCTCAGTACTTCACTCTGTAGCAGGTAGTGTCTGTTCCTCTATCAGTGTCCATGTAGATGACTTCCATCCCTCCCATCCCCCATAAAGCCTCAGTAAACCTCTTTAATATTGGCTATTTAAACACAGGAACTGGAGAATTTGTAACAGTGTGTATGGAGAGGTGAATATGGAAAATTCTGGAATAACTAACTGTCTTAAATAACAATGACCATTTCCCAAAAGCTAGGTAATGATTGTTATGAGACTTAAATTTTTGATGAATGGAAAAATGAGAATAGTATCAGGTTAATTAAAATTCATCTTCTAGGATGACATTATCACACTGAAATTTTTTTTTTTTTTTGAGACAGAGTCTTGCTTTGTAGTTCAGGCTGGCCCTGAGCTCAACCTCAAACTCACATCACTGCAATCCTCCTGCCTCTGCCTCCTGAGTGCTGGGCACCATGCCTGGCACCTTGGTATGTGGTACTGATTGCTGCTGGGCATGAGTCTCCATGCCCAGTATGGTATGTGGTTACTGGGGATCGAACCCAGGTCCTCGTACTTGCAAGACAGGCACCAGAACCACTGAGCTAAATCCCCAGCCTCTGAAAATCTTCTTAAATGACATTTGATGAACTAAGCAAAAAGCAAACTGATATATTAATATTTGTATTACTATTTCAATATCATAGTCAGCCGTCCTATTCAGGAACTCTTTAGGCTATTTTTCTTTAGATCAGAACATATACTTCATATCCTGGTAGGACTGTTAATTGAATTTTGAATCTGATTATTGATATAAAAAATGTGATCCTTAGGTAAAGCACTAAGGAATTTCTGTCAGTTTTGCAGTATATTTCCAAGAAAAACAGCTGATAAGTTTTCCTGAAACTAAGAGATTGTCCATTCTCCTAAAAAAGCAAAGAAAAATATTCTAAGCAGATATAAATATTTAGTAATAAAGCCTTTTAGAGTGAGTTCCTGGGACTGGGATTATGGAAAGAGTCCAACCGCACTCACCTCATCCTGTACTTTGTATTGTCACAGTTACCAGCATTTTCTTAGGCTAAAGCTAGAGATGAACTTCAGAGACTGTTACGTCTGGGCTCGAACAGTCTGATAGACCTATTTTTAGCTCTGCGTGTATCCGCAGCTCCAGTGAATGAGCAGTGGTAGCAATAAGAAGGCCTGGAGGCCTGGAAATTCAGGCTTTTGAGCAGAAATAAAAGGAAAGCCCCTATTAAATAAAGGATGTCAGGGAAAAGCGTGTGAGCATTTCATTATCCAAACAGTACTGATGCAGAGACACAAACTGATTGTGGGATTCAGATTCAAGATCTTTACATGAATATTGTCATATTTATTATAACTAAGAGAGAAACACTTTATGAATGCTATTTTTCCCCACTGAATGAGTGAAGGTGTATGTAGTTCAGTATTAAATCACATGGAAAGTATCACCAAACTGATAAACATTTTATGTTATACTCTACAACTATATGATCTTGTCTGAGGATTTAATGTCTTTAGATTTTCCAAACTCAGGTATGAATCAGATTTGCTAATGTTTCACTGTCATATACTATTTTTCACCTACTACTTATTCCTCAAAATTAATTCATAATTGTGTGTCTAGATTAAAACATTCTGGATACATGTTGCCATAGTGGTGTCTAGAAATTAAAATTTCTATCAGAAATAATTTTTGTGTTTTTATCTGTGCAGCAGAAGTGACAACAGCAGAACATCTTCAAAATGTGTTTATTGATTGAATGTGAATTTCTGGGATTATAAGGAAGAGTGAAATTTTCCCTTTGCAATATTTGTTTTGCTGATATCCTTCCTTCTGGGACATGTTCACATCATTTTCTCATTTTTTCTCTCTGCCATTCATAATATTTTTCATGATACACATGAATCCTGTACAGATGGAAATTTTTAGCCTTTTGTGTGCTATCTTTTCAAAAAGGTAATATTTCCATGTGTTGATAGGTAGTTTTATAAAATTGAGAAACAAGAAATATTTGAGAAACAAGTTTGATAAAATATTGCAGCAACAAAGTGTGAGAAGGAAAATCTCAGAGTGAATATCAATTCTTTCTTCATTCATAAAATCCTCATGTAAGAGAAAAACAATCTCATAAAACTCTGACAATTAAAAATAATATCTCTAAAGTCGTATAAATCATTTTATGCATAAAAGCAATGAAAGAAATTACTAAAGGAAAAGTTAAAGTTCAACAGCATTAAACACTTAAAATTTATAGGTCAAATGTAATTAAAAAAATTCCTAATGGAAAATGCCTTTCTTTACATGTAATTCACAACATTGATTGATAAATAATATAAAGATATTAACTGGCTTTTCTATAATTAATATCTATTTTAGCCAACCTGATTTTCTATATCACAAGACCCTTTCATGGTAAAATATGATTAAAAGGGTTAAAGAATTTCAGATGTAATAATGATAATTCTGAAATAAATAATGTGCTTATACTTTTGCAGGATGGTCGCAGTTTGTAATTCAGGCTGTCCCTGAGCTCACTATGTAGCCAAGGAAAGCCTGGAACTCACAGCAATCCTCCTGCCTCTGCCACCAGAGTGCTGGGATTACAGGTGTGGTGAGCCACCATGCCTGGCACAGTGGTTACCGTGGATTGAACCCAGCCCCTTGCACTTGCAAGGTAGGCGCCAGGACTACTGAGCTAAATTCCAGCCTCTGAGATAGTTGATTAAAAGACGATGTTGCATTTCCTCTTGGGCTTGAGTGAACCGGTAGAAATCCTCATGACCTTAGGTAAGTGTGGTACCACTTGAGCTAAATCCCCACCCAGCAATTTCCCATGATCCTGTGCATACCAGTTCCTTGAAGGGCTCCTCATTGAGGAACTCAGAGTTGATCTCTGCCTGAAGCTTCAGGCCTGAGTTCTAACTAACTGCCAGTCAAACAACATTAAGCTTTTATATTCTTCTGCCTGCTTCCTAAGAGATTGGTTTCTTCTTCCATCCTGCCACCCCCATATGTTCTCTTTTAATGACAGCCAAGTGACACCTAGGTTCCAGCCCTGATGTTTTCCTGCACCCCACTTCATGTATTCCACCTTAACATTCTCTCTAATTTTCTTTCTTTCTTCCATCCTTCCTTTCTTTCTTTCTTTCTTTCTTTCTTTCTTTCTTTCTTTCTTTCTTTCTTTCTTTCTTTCTTTCTTTCCTCTCTCTTTCTTTTCTTCCTTTCTTTCCTTCTTTCTTTCTTCTTTTTTTTTTTGATATTTCTCTCATAGAGTATCTTCTCAAGAATCATCTACTATTTTAAGTACTTGGTAATTTGTATTGTTCCTTTTCTTCTGGCTCTAAAATCTAATTCATAGATAACTACCTACCAATGTATCCCCGATGAGCCCTCTCCTTCCATATTCTAAATCATTCACAGCAAAGAAAAGAACTTTATGAAGGCGGGCGCTGTACTGACATGGTCTCCTCTGTCCTCATGCTCATGTGCCAATTTTTATTTGAACGTGGGAAAGCGAAAGTGCTTTCCTATGAAGAATTTGTCCTGTCAAATAGATCTAGAAAGAGACTAAAGGAGTGAGTGGCAGTTCCGTGGGAATTGTGAGACAAAGAGCAGAAAATGGGACAAGGGAGTTACTAGTCTTCCTGCCTATTCATCACTTTACATTCAGCTTTTTCTCATCTTCTCCTTCTTGGTTTTGCTCTTAGGTTTTACAGGAAAGAGTACAATTCCATTTAGTGCATGAACACTGGAGGTACAAATAAACAAAGGGGAATTTAGACAACTACAGATAAAATCGAAACAAGAATCTTTATAAATTATAATTTATGTCACTCTCTTTATCTTTGAATTTTCTGGAATCAAATACTACACAGACATGATCTCCTTAAATAAAATTTACTCCATTAAAGTATGGGATTGTGGTTTGCATATTAAAATCATAATGAATTTTTGATTTCAAAGTTGACTGTTGGGTAAATCTGTGCTCAAAATCATAGTAAAATACTGGGACAGATGTCCAGCAAAAACAAATCTGAGTGAGGTTAACTTTAAAGGGATCCAACACTTAGCAGTTATTTTTAAATTTAATTTTATTTTTTGTGTGAGTTACTATGGATTGAATTAATGAATTTGCACTTGTAAAGCTGGCGGTGGCAGCCACTGAGCTAAATGCCCAGCAACAGTTTTTTTTTTTTTAACTTGGTTTACCCAACTTGAACTCGAAGTGAAACTTGCAGCAAAACAAAGAAAACTGTATTTTTAAGAAATGAGATCTTCAAGTAACTAATTTTCTTGTCTATGAAAGTACTGATTTATAAAAAAGTCAAATTCATAAGCAAAGTAATCAATTTGATAATCTGTCATATAAGTGTAATAACATGAGTGATTCTCAGCCATTTTGCTTGAGATATATCCCTATGAAATATGAGGTAATGCTCAGTTTGATAAAAAACAAAACAAAATAAAACATTAGCACCAATAGCCTTTTTAGCTATATTGAATACTCTGTGCCCACTGACCTCACTGACCTACCTGTTAAAAGAATCCTTGGATATAGGACTGTTTGGATTTAACAACACCCCTTTCATACTTATGACACTGTAAGATGAGCAGCAGTGTGGCCTTAGGTAGCTTCTTCTATAGTGCAGCACTGTAATTTGTGTTGACTGCCCTGCACAGTACAGTACTGTAGTTTTATGTCAATGTGCATTATAGCACTGTGTGCAACAGTTATGCAAATAAAAGTAAAGTCATTAAATTGAAGTTTCCTTTGACCTGCCCTTTGTTCTGAATATTGTAATGTACATACGATACACAATTTCCCATTTAGCTATCAACCTTCTTAATAACCTAGTGGCAGATAGAGAATTCGAACATTAAATGAGAAATGTTTATGTGTTTTATACAATTTTATATGAAATATAGAGTGCAATATTCCATATGCACATATTTGACAAAAGAGAATGAAAGTTCACTTTAGAGTCAAATAATTAATAAAAATGATACTACCTAACATTTTTATTTAGCATATATGAAAAAAATGTACTTCTTTGTGATACTGTCAGGGTTAGAATGTAAAATGTCACCAAAATCTTGTGTTCAGAGGTGGAGTTTTTGAAGTATGATTGGATGATAGGGACTCTGAACGTGCAGTTAGGAGGGAGGCTTGTTCTAAAGAGATGTTCATGGCCCTTTCTCTGTCATTTTCATTTCTGTTCTTTCCTTCTTTTTATTCTAAAATTAATTGTATTCATACATTTTGTATATACATTGTGATCACATTCAATATTGAGAATTTGTACCTGTACATGATACATTTTGATTCTCATTTTTCCCCTTTCCCCTGCCCTCCCTAAAACCCTACCCCTATAGACATAGGCTTAAACATCAAATTATTCATTTCCCTTCTTTCCCTTCCCCCTTTCCCTTTTCCTTTTGCACATTTTCTTCCTATTCTTATTTCTTGAGCAGATTTCTCCCATCAGGTGCTTCTACCGTGTCACTTCCACCTCACAGCTGGCCAACCATGGACTAAACACACTGAAACCAGAAACCAAAGTGAACCTCTCCTCATTACATTTTGTGTATAGAATGCCTTGTTCAACCAAGAGAAATACTGACTACTACAGGTGACCACACTATGGAGCCTTAATAAACTTAGCAGAGTCTCTCCCAGTAGCTATTTTGAAGGAGGAAGTTCCCTTTGCTTTTCTCTATTAACTTTTCCCCTCTGTGTACTTAAAATAATCAGTGTTAAAACCATAAATTCAAATTCCTTACTCTTACTATTTCTTTTTATATGCTTCTTTTACTAAAAACAGTTTAATTTCTACTGAGTTCTGTTTTAAGAGTGAAGAAAGGTCAAAATTCCAACAGGGAAATATGCAGTGTTCCATTCCTGCTTTTCCTCCTCTCTGCTTTATCCTTCAATTAATGGCCAGTTTCATCCTGTCAACCACACTGCACTCTGGCTCGGTCATGAGCCAGGCAGCAATTGGGGGCTTCACTGAGGAGCAAGATGGAAAATTTAAAGTTATAAAAGGTATTTAAAAGACAAAGATCGAGTGTTGAATGGGGGAAAACCCAGCTCCTCTTCTGTGCAAAGCCAGTTGTGGATTCTGGACATAGTGCAGTAAACTATACATTGTCATGGCCTCCATTTCTGTCTGTTAAACATCACCCCCTGGTTTAGGTGCTGTGAAGTATCAGATGTGAATATGTGAGGCTCTGTCCTCAGAAGATCACAGACTCAAAAGCCCGAGCTAAGATACTGCGGCGGTGCTTTCTGGTGTCTTCATCTCACAGGATGGTCCTGTCTGAGATTACTGTCGATACTGACGTGCTGTTTTAGTGGAGTCTGCTGAAAGCAAATAACTATCTGGGCTTTAGGAAACTGTTCTGTTGCTATGGTGTCAGGCATACCAATCAGGGGAGCAAGACAAGTGATGTCAAATGGGTGCTGTGTGAAATAGAATGGGTTATTGGGGGCTGTGAAGTTTAAAAATATGAGTTACATTACATTATGCTGCTGAAAAATATTAAAATACAGCATAGTAAAGCACAGCTAAGGGCTCCAGAAATTGGTCTCTGGGCCTTGAAATGTTTTAATTTGCAGGACTGACTGCGATGTCTGAAGGGTGAAAACGTGTGAATGAATCTTAGAATTCTGATCATATTTACATCTCCTCTAGAACAGATAACTATAGGTTAACATAACAGTATATTAATGTCTTCAAAAGCAGCTGTTTTTCACAGACTCTAGCTGACCTGTGATGGCAAAACTCTTGGAACATTCAGTGATATAAATGATTTGCTGTGGCACATGCGCTAGAAGTGTGGTTACCACTGGCCTAGACTGTGTTCTAGGTCCTTGGAATATACTGGTGATGACTAGGCAACAGTCTCCATTTCTATCCCATTATCATTTAATCAAGGCAAAAAAAAATGACAAAAGTGATTGTAGAAAGAATAGGAAGAAGTTAATAATAGCTGCAAGATACTAGTGCTTGTTGCAATTTGAATAGGAGATCAGAGGCCGCATAGGAGTGTTGGGTTTGAAGTGATTCTTCAGATTCATGAACAAACTGTCTGTACAGAGAGTTGGAAGATGAAGTGGAGGCTGAGAAAAGAGTCCTTTAGGAAAGTGATTGGGGGTTGGGTAAGGCCTGGGCCTGTGGCCATTCACATTGGCTAGAGTCATGTGAATGGAGGTGAAGGGTGAAGCTTCATAAGTCACTGTAAAGTCTTTGTTCTTCATTGAAGTGGGAATTACTGCATGGTCTTGTTCAGAGGAAGAGATCTAAATCACATTTCCAAAGATGACTTCAGCTGCTTTGTTGATGATGATCTCTAATGACTGAAGGTACAAATGAGGAGAAGGGTTTTAAGATATTAATCCAAAAAAAAAAAAAGACAATAGCTTAGAAGACATTTCTCCCAGGTAACGTGCAACTTTCTCACTTAATTCCTGCAGTAATAGATGTCACAATATTTTTGGAAGCCAAAGAATGGCTGCTACCCAGGTGGTAACACTGAGTTTCAGTTCTCGAGAAACCTGACCAGGTGTTGACTGTCAGAGTGTGAGACAACGCCAAGACGCCAAGAGTTGAGTGATTATCTGATGGCATGTGAACAAATGCTTCTGTATTAAAAGCAAGTGTGTGAGAAAATCTCTGAGCAAAAATGAGGGCCAAGAGAGATAGCTATTTTACCTTTGGGTCTTCTACACTGTATGGGGAGACAGACGTCACCTTACATGAGAGACGTGGGAGGTGTTGCCTTCAGGAAAGAACACATTTCCATTTCAGCAAGAGAAATGAAGAGTCTACAAAGAGAGGAGTTTAGGAATAAATACAGAGATTTTTTTCTGATGGTCAACTATGCATATTAGAAGTCTCAGATGAAGATTGTGTAAATTCATAGGAGTCAGAGATGCTTACTGAATAGGACAACTGACAATAGAATTTGCCTTTTAAACAGGCTGTTCATGAGGACTAGGGTGAGAGATCTGAGTAGTGTCCTAGAATTCAGGAATCTTCAAGTGACAGCCATACAAAGGGATAAAGAGTCTCATAAGATTAGTTTTTTCCCAGTTCAAAGCAGAGAGCAATAGCAGCCTTGGAGAGTAAAGAAATGAGGCTCATTGTTGAGCTAAGACCTGAACATTGAACGGATCAGCTCTACTTTTATTTACAGGTATAGAAAAAGTGTTCCAAGCTTACTCTGAACAGCAATGGCAGAGGTTCAGCCTCTTCATGGATTATAAAATACAGTATGGTCAGAGTTCACAGAAATATGGAGCTGACATGGGCAGGAATGCAGTTGATCAAGGTCTTACATGCTGGATTAAGCCTCTTATTATCCATTAATTTCTCAGTCAGAAATTTCTGACTTGATAGGACTATGACTGACTAGGAAAGATGAAGTACCAATCTGGCTCCTCGTGGGCACACCGTGTGTACTGTCATCTGAATTTTGAAGCCCTTGGGAGGCGTGACTCAAGTGTGGTATTCGGACTGCCTGATTTAAATTGTCCACCTGGCGGCAGTGTAGGACAAGACAGGATATTTTCTCGCCTATCTGACTTGACACTGACATTTTCCGGAAGTCTGGTGTTTGTATTTCCAAAACCTTCTGCAATTTATTAAATGTATTCATGGAATGCATCCATGCATTTTTTTTTATTCTATAGGGGACATTTATAGAGATTATAAAAAACCACAACACTCACCCTTAACCTCCAAAACTACTAGGAGTCTCTTGTACCACAGTAATAATCAGGATTCCTTTTCTTGCCAGGAATAACACATTAAAAGAATCTTGCACAGTGGACGGGATCTCAGGAGCTCATGTAAGACATTTAATAGACACAATCTTTTATTCAAAATAGATAGAAACATTCCTCAAAATGTTTTGCTTAAAAGAATGGTTCATTTCTTCCTAATAAGATGAACAACATGTGGACATTTAAAAAGAAATCATTTAGTGACTAGAAGCCAGCTGGATTCTGGGGCTGTTGCTGAGTCAGCCTGACAGCAAACTGAAGCTGTGTGTGAGAGTCAGAACTTCCCATTCCCCTTAGCTTGGTCTTAAAAATTTAATGCCAGCTCTATCTTAAACGTTAGTATTTACTGTTACTGACAGTGAGATGAACTCACTTGGGAATCAGTGCTACCAAGAACTTTTTGATGAAAACTGCAGACAGGTCAATTGTCACTAAGGAAGACCAGAGACATCCAGGCAGACAGGTGGCTCTTTGGCAGAAGCGTGATAAAAGATTCATTTGGCAGCAAGCGATAGAGAAGCTTGAAGAAATTTGTCTCTGTCTGGGGAGTTGGTGGTGGAGAAGAATCCTAATCACAGGGAATGGTCATAAACAAGAGTTTAGTCTTTGAGTACAAAGAAAAACATCTTAATTTTATCTTTCTACACATATGTGCAAGAGCAAAGGTTACTGACACACTGACCAGCTTCCTCCCATTGTGTCTGGGAGAGGCTTGGGCCAGACAGGACCAAGTTGGATGCAGATTCTGAGCAGATGGGGGGCAGAGAGGAGTAGACAAACACTGGCAGACTTAGGCAGGGTTGCTAATAACTGCTTTTACTGTGCCACATTAACCTCCAAAACTACTAGCAGTCTCATTCTTGTCACAGTAATCATCTGGATTCCTTCTCTTGCCGGGGACTCTACATTGAAATAATGTGTACAGTGGGCAAGACTCTAAGTTCAAGTAAGACATTTAATGGACAATAGCAGGCGGACTAAGGGGGTCAGAAAATAGACTGAGGCCTACAAAACCCAGGTTTAATCTTTTACATCAATCTCCATTTTATTCAACTAAAAGAAAGATAAATTTTTTTTTCAATAATATTCTTTGTAATACCACATGTACAGAGATCTCTTTCGGAAAATGTTAATAAGCACACAAGTGATTTAAGGAAATCTCTCTTTTTTGCTGCATTCCCCTTTTGCTTGCCTTTTCATCTTGGCATCGTTCAGGTAGGCATGAGAATGTTCATAGATGTGTTAAATACCATTATTAATTGCAAATCTTTCCCTAATCTTTAGCTAGAAACAACATTCAGCCTTTCCAGAAACTCAGTAGTTAATGTTATGTTTCATTTACTCCCTAAGACTTTTGTCATTATGATGATTATAATTATTATTAGCTGCAAAAATAATCAGGGTACTTAAGAATGCAAAAGGTGTTTCTGAAAGGAAGAAAAGTTAAAAATAGGATGCCTCAAAGGGATGGTGGGATACAGAGCTTATCCCCTGCAGACGGAGACATGTTGGTGAAATTTGTTCCATTTTCACTGTCAGAGAAGGAGGAATGTTCGTTGTACAAATTCACTGCCAGCAGGATTGAAAACAAATGATAGTTTGACTTTGAGTATTGGCTTTAGCTTCTTCTGCAATGAGAGCTTTTCATACCTCACACAGAAGTTTTCAGAATGTTCCTCCAGCCCTGTGATTTGACCATGTATTACAGTCATGCAGCACTTTCTTCTAGTAAGATCCAGTTGGTGGTCAGAGAACTATGACAGAGGAAATGCTAATTCTCTCCTGCCATAGAGAGTTTGCTAACTTAGAAGGAGAGGAGATACAGTAAGTGTGGGAAGGACAGGAGGAACATGGACAACACAGAAGGACAGAGTAACAAAAGAATCTTTTAAAAGATATGAGAGCGCCTTTTATTCTTGCTGCATGCTTTAAAAGTTTTACTTCTGTGTAGTGGTGAAGGGAATAATTTTGTATTATGTTACTGCATCATGACATTGCAAATGGAAGCTCGTCCCCTTTGAAACAGCAATACTAGCAGGGATAAAAATTACACAGTGTATGTAAAGCAATGATTTTCAATACTGAGAAAAATAACAGGAAAAATGTTAAGAAATGGTTAATTTGAGGCATAACTTCAGCTCCACGTTATTATATTTTTGTGACAACAATAACAATAACCAATCTGGGCCGGGGATTTAACTCAGTGGTTCCGGCACCTGTCTTGCAAGTGCAAGGACCCGGGTTTGATTCCCCGGTAACCACATACAATACTGGGTGTGGAGACTCACGCCCAGCAGCAACCAGTACTACATACCACAGTGCTGGGCATGGTGGCTCACCCCTATAATCCCAGCACTCAGGAGGCAGAGGCAGGAGGATTGCTGTGATGTGAGTTGGAGGCTGAGCTCAGGGCCAACCTGAACCACAAAGCGAGACCCTGTCTCAAAAAAAAAAGAATAACCAATCTGCCCTTCAAAGAAAGACTTGAAACGACGTTCATATATATAATAAGCTGAGTTCATTGAAATGGAGTTGGGAATTCTGTGGTCATTTCATGCTGATTTTTTCTTGTGTGAGTTTTAAAGTTCACAAATCACTAGCTACATTTCCATGAACCATTTTTGGTGGCACTTAAAATGCTGATAATGTGGAAGTTTGTGAAATGTTATTTGCTTAACAGCTTGTCCAGGAATTAAAACTGGGAAAGATAATTTTTTTTTGTTTAAGCCATTGGTTACCAATTGATTCACATTCCCTCCCCTCACTTCCCGTATTCAGCTTGTAGTCTGCATATATATGTATATATATATATGTGTCTGTGTGTGTGTGTGTGTGTGTGTGTGTGTATGTGTGTGTGTGTGTGTGTATGCTGCAGGCACTTTCACACTGTCATTGATTTCATTTCTACTCCTAAGCTATCAGAGTCTTCCTGATGTGAACACAGATTCTACATTGGCTTTTTACATTAATCTTTAGAGGTGCTGATTCATTAAATGCATTAAATAAATTAGTATTGTTTTTACAAGAACAGGGATCTTGTGACTTCTCTTTATTTAAGGGAATTTTCACAACTTCCAACAATTAATTAGCCATTAAAAAGCAGAATTAATAGGATAATAAATGTAGTGAATAAAATTGACTTCCTCTGAGTGAGGGAATTTACAACATGATGAGAACAAACAGTTTTCTACAAGAATTTAACAAATACAGTTTCTTACTACAGAAATTAATCATGTCAAGAATACAAATCAGGGCAATGGATTTGACC
>PVIR01016334.1:0-36620 GCA_004026965.1 Petromus typicus | reverse complement strand
TCTCTGATGTTGAGTGTGCCGACATTTGTCTGTAGACCCAGCTACCCGGGAATCTGAGGCAGTAGGATCGCTTGACCCAGCAGCTCAAGGCCAGCAATGAAAGTAACACGCCATTTTAAAAATCCCCAAGTTCCAAAATGGTTCCTGGGCCAGTGGACTGGCATGGGAGACACCGAAAGAAGTACGGGAAGAAGGGTGACGGGAATGCAGGGGACAAGCTGGGACTTGGTTCTAGCAGAGGAGGGAGGGGAAGGGACAGAACTTTAGCTCCCGCGAGTCCCAGGGATACCAGAGATATCAGGGACAGCGGCGTTGGACACTACAAGGCCTCAGAGCTTGGAATGCTTCTGCGACCGCCTGCTAGGGTCGCAGCAGGGGGTCTGTTTGTCTTTTCCCCTTATTGTAACGAAGTAGCACAGGGCGGGTGGCGGAAGCGACACTCTCAAATGCCAGAGCCTAGAGGTCCATTAGCAATACGTCAGCGATTTGATTTCCGGTGAGGCCTATTTTCCTGGCTTGTAATGAGCTGCTCTGTCAGTGCGCGGCAGAGCGTCTGTCCTCCTCCTTTGGTAAAGACACTTGATTCTACTGCATTAGGCCCGTATCCTCATAACCCCTTTTAACTTTTGGCCTTGTGAAGCTCCTGTCTCCAGATGGCGTTTCACTGGGGCTTAGGGTTTTCAGTTTGTTATGTTAATGTCCAGCCACAACGTTTGCTGGATTATGAGGAAATCTCTGTACGACGTGGAAATGTCCTACATGGCGTCAGGCATACAGCAAGCCGCTGTCACGTTGTACTTTCTTATTTTCTACTTCCTGTCAGCAGAATATACCTACACAATCATACTTCTACTGCTGGGAGTTAGGGAATTTAGGATAATTTCTGACGGGCTCGTTCCACACTGAGAATATGCTCCTAAATTTCAGAGTCAGCAGCTTAGGGTCTGGGATTTTGCTCAGTGGTTCCGGCACCTGCCTTGCAAGCACAAGATACCTAGCTCTATCTCCGGTAACCACATACAACAATGCTGGGCATGGAGACACGCCCACCAGCAATCAGTACTACATACCACAGTGCCTGTAATCCCAGCACTGGGGAGAGAGAGAGAGGCAGGAGGATTGCTGAAGTTCAAGGCTGACTTCAGGACCAGCCTGAACTACAGAGCGAGGCCCTGTTTCAAAAAAAATTAAAAAAAAAAGCCACAGTGTAGAACCTAGTGAACTATGGTGGTAGCAAAGGCCGATGCACAAACCTGGCAAAATGGACACAAGGCAAGGGGAGTCGGCAGGTGCATGGCCCTTGTTCTCAATGTCATGTCCATCAGTCTCTCTACCCAGACAACCTCCTGGGACAAAGAGGGAAAAACTCGGCTGGAGAAAAAGGACTATTTTACACTGGAAAAAAGTTTCCATTAAGTTGTCAGTTTTCCCTTCCCATCCTAGTATTGAGCAAGATGTTTGAACATTTCTTAATTGTAGAATGTTTGGATATTGCTACTCTAATATTTACCAAGCCCTTCTATGTCCCAGGCATAAAGCCAAGCATTTATTTGATTTTTAAAAGTATGATTTCAAAATTAATAATAAGAGCTTTTAAGGAAGTGCTGCAATTTTAACAGTGTGACAAACTGTTACAAAATGAACTCTTGGGTCAGACCTTCCCTTGAAATTTGTGTGGCCTGGGCCGGGAATTTAGCTCAGTGGTTCCAGCACCTGTCTTGCAAATGCAAGGGCCTGGGTTCGATCTCCTGGTAACCACATACAATACTGGGTGTGGAGACTCACAACCAGAAGCAACCAGTACCACATACCACAGTGCTGGGTGTGGTGGCTCACGCCTGTAATCCTAGCAGTCGGGAGGCAGAGGCAGGAGGATTGCTGTGATGTGAGTTTGAGGCTGAGCTCCGGGCCAGCCAGAACCACAAAGTGAGACCCTGTCTCAAATAAATACATAAATAAATAAATTTGAGGGGCCTGAAGCAAGAGAATGTAAAGCCTGCTGGCCCATGGTCTGTCCCTTTTTCTTCCAACCCTGTTCATGTAGGTTCTCACACCTTGTCTGCAGTCACTCAGTCTCAAACCCAAGGCCCACTTCTGTGCCCATCCAATTTCCTTCTTTAATCTGGAGCTTGACAAGAGATGCCTAGTCTCTAGAGGAGAAGCTGGTAAGGAGGGCAGGAGGCATATGCAGAATTAGGCCAGGTTCCTACAGCTTCTTTACCAGGCACCATGCTCGGTCCATATAGATTTCTTGCCCCATGAGGCAAGGATCAGAAGGAAGAGTGCTCTCCTGAGTGTGGTACCCAAGGAAAGGGCTCCAGCTGTCCAAACCTGGCAACTTGAAGTTGCCCTTTTATCTCTCTATCCATCCATAGCTTAGCATTCTTCATTAAGGAGGAAAATAATTCCCCCAAGTGGTCCTTCTTTACCCTTTGGCTAACAAGATCTTGTTTTATATTCTAAGATACTATTGACTATGCATATAATTTTTTTTTTTTTTGACAGGGTCTCACTTTTGTAGTTCAGGCTGGCCCTGAGCTCAGCCTTGATCTTACAGTGATCCTCCTACCTCTGCCTCCAAGTGCTGGGATTACAGGTGTGGGCCACCATGCCCAGCACTGGGGTATGTGGTTCTGATTGCTGGTGGCACGCCTGGCATTGTTGTATGTGGTTACCTGAGATCGAACCCAGAACCTTGTGTTTGCAAGACAGGCGCCAGAACCACTGCACTAAATTCTCAGCCCTGACTATACATATATTAAGTGGCAGGTGCTGATGTGTGAGGACAGGGTCATCCGTCCTACATCACAGATGAGCAAACTGAGTTGTAGGAAAGTGACACAGGTCAGCCAATATAGTGAGCTAAAAAGTGGGAGATCCGAGATTTCTGGAGCAAAATATGTACTTTCCTCTAAGTCAATGAAATTAAAATCAGACATTCTAGGGTACAGACTGGCATTGGCATTTTTAAAAGTTCCCTCAGTGACTCTAAGGTGCAGCCAGAGCTGAGACCCATATAGAAAATCTTGCAATGGTTTAAGAAAGAATCAGGACAGCATTTTGAATGACTGGCAGATGACAGCTGGTACATGGGGCACAGGAAGCCCCATGAGGGTCAACACAGGAGGCTCCCGTGGATTTCAGCAGGAGGACAGTTGACATCGGTGCCTATGAGCTAAGTTATTGATAATCCTGTTCTGTGGGGCCTGGACTGAACACTGCATGCCGATCAAGGGGAGAGAATCAAGTTGATAGGCTTTGAAGTTTAATGTAGCCAATTCCATAATGAGCTCCAAATGAACGTGTAAGTCTAAACATTTACTCTTGACTGCACAAGACGCTAAAACCAGAGAAAGTATCAGTTTGTCTAGGTCCACTCCCCACGCCCCTGACTCAAGGAATGGTTTCACCCATCAGCGCTCAAGTGGATCCTTGTAGCAGTGGGGTCCTCTGAGCTAAAAAAAAAGCCCCCATCAAATGACTCTAGCAGTTTCTTGGACCCTGAACTGTGCAGGGCTGGGAAATGAGAGAGAATGGCTAGGGATGAAAAAGTAGAAGTTGCTAGAGAGGAGTATCCAAGCTTTTCAATGGATTCTGTTTAAGGCCTCAGCAAAAGCGTTGTAGGAGTAAAGACAGGATAGTAATGGTGATTATGAAAGAGCATGGCCCCCAAGGGGCCTTGTCCTCAACGGAGACTCCTGAGAAGGTCCCCAGCAGGCAAGCCTGTGCCAGGGCGGTCTCCCCCACAACACCTCTCAGGTAAGCCTTCTGTCATTGTCTATGGTCAAGTCTGATTAAAAAAAAAAAAAAAAAAAGCAAAAAAGTGCACATAGCTTGGTGGCCACAAAGGAATGAAACCGGCAAACGTGAGAAATCAAAGTGAAAAGGCAGGATTTGGGGAAAAAAGTCCACAGAGGTTTTGTTCATGACATCAAACACCCCAGTCAAAACAACTTTAAGTACAGGGAGCTCCTACTACACCACTGTCAGGGTAAGGTGGCTATTGGAGAATCTTGCTTCTTGTTAAAATTCTGTGTGCAATTTTTTTCCCCCTCTTCACAATACCGATTTCTACTCCTCCTGCCTCTAACGTCTGCTTCCGGCCCCTGATCCAATGCCTCTCCTGGTAATTTAGGAGTTTGCAGTACAACAGCTGCATTCCTGCCGGCTCCACTCTCGCTGGAACAAGTTCTGCTGTTACTAAAGCTCCAGAACCAGACCGTGGCTTCAAAGAACAACTCACCTTCTGTCCCACATGACATTCCCTCTTCATGGGGTGAGACAGTGCTCCTTCCAGTCACTGAGGTCCAGGCTGACCCAGAAGATACCATCTTGAATGCTGTCTGTCCTACCAGAGAGAAAAGAAGGTTCTGCAGAATATTAAAAACATATTAGGAACTCTAACCAAAAAGCGACACACATTATTTGTAAGTACAGTTCTCTCTGGTTGGCTGAAACTAATCAGATGAATTTACCAATCCCAAGAAGTGGAATTCTGTGTTTCTGCAGGGCACTACACAGAAACTCTCCTGTATACTAATGACTGTTGCATGAAGATATGAATTATTAGCCCCATTCTGTATGTGGTGAGGCATAGGTTAGAAAATTTTCCTAAAATCATATACATAAGTCAGAGCAGAATTCTTTACTTTCAGTCATTACTCTCTTCTGCCTCTGAAACTATCGAAGAATATATAGATTAGCTTTTCCTTGTGTTGGGCATGGTGACATATGCTAGAAATCCCCACACTTGGGAGGCTGAGGCAGGATTGTCATGAGTTTGAGGCCAGCACAGATTAGTGAGTTTAAGGCCAGTTTAAACTATAGAGTGAAACCCTGTGTCCAAATAAATAAAATAATAATAATTTTTGTTACTGTCACGTAACTTATAATGTGGTCAGAGGAATGTGATCGTTTCTGAAATTTACAGCCTGCACATGATTAGGTCTTCTTGCAAATGCATCATGTTGGCCTGAAAAGAACGTAGATTCTTTGGTTGCTGGATGCAGAATTCAATGTGTAGTCAGTGCTCTGTACCTGTGGATTTCACATCTATGGGTCGAACTAACAATGGATAGTACTCAGGACAAACTGCATCTGACCTGAACATGGATCGATATTCTTCCCGTTATTCCTTTATCAATACAGCACAATGACTTGTACTGCATTTACACAGTATTAAGTAGTCACACACATGATTAAAGTACACTGAAGGATGTGCATTGCTACATGGCATAAAGTACACCGAAGGATGTGCATTGTTACATGGCATCAAACACTAAGTTGTATTACACAAGGAACTGGAGCACTCAGATTTTGCTCTTCTGAGAGTCTTGAAATCAACCCCACATGCATACAGAGAGGTCTGTATGTCCATCAAATCAAACTTAACTATGGTATTCAAATCTTTTTTAGAAGCGTCGAAACCTCCCAGTGCAATGACATTTTCATGTGGTACATTCATCAGTTCAGCTTTAATGTGGCTACAGCATGAACTGCACACACTCATCACTGGAAAGCGAACCATTTCAGTCCCCATCCCCAGTGCATTCCAAGGACTCTGGTCTGCAGTCAAGTGCCTTCAAGCAACTGTGCCCACTTACGGCTGGGGGAGGAGACAGTGGGCAGCGGCTCTACCCCCACTGGAGCCATCTAGCACACACGCCTGACATGGAAATGTCTACGCCATTAGAATCATGTTTTCTTGGTTAACTAAACTTTCTATACTTATGCAATGACCATTCCTAATGATGAGTTTCTTCAAGTTTATTAACTTCTTACCATCATAAAGGCCAGTTTTGGTATTTCTTTTATCTACCACTTCACTCCTTTAATTTCAAACATCTAGGTACTGTTACTTAATATCTATTACAAAACGATACAGATATGGCTTTTCTTTTAAACCCAATCAAACTCCTCTAACTGAAAAGCTTGGCTCACTTGTATTTATGGTGCTTATGGGAACACTTGTTATTTTTCTGTATTTCTCATTTGCCTTTTTCTGAACTGCTTTTCAGATATAACCTGCATTTCTTAAATTTGAATAGCATTTTCGTGTCACATGGCACTTGACCAAAAAGGAGAAGGGCATAAAAAACAACAAAGGACTAGGATGGGGTAAGGAGACTTACGGTTGTTCGATTCTGTTAATAACATGCATGTTCTGTAGGACAATCTAGGTGGCTTCTCTGGACTTTTGCTCCTCCCTATAAAATCTTGAGTTCAACCCCCGGTATAACAAAAAACTCCAAACACACAAAAAACTCACAAATCTCAAAATAAACACACACACAAAAACCAAAACACAAGTTTGAGTCAGCAGTCTAGACGTTTCCATCTAATCTTGGTGTACGCCAATTCTAGGACACCTCTATAGTGACCTTTGCTTAAGTGAATTCTGATTCAGAATAGTCATACTTCACACAGCTGGGAAGACTGAAGAGAAAGCGGCATTACGGAAATGGATTCAAGAAAGAAAATGTAATGTCAGTATTTCATTCTACTGTACTTGCTTGTCAGAGTTGGTAAAATCACGACTTTTATAATCAGGGGCAGGAGAAGGAATTAGTTGTGTTGATCCAAAAGTGAGTGGTTACTTTATATTTTAAAAAACACTGTTGAGGTAGAAGCGGTATACAACACACCACACATATTCAGAATAGGTAATTTGATGAGTTTTGACATACACACCTTTCCAGCTACTCCTCCGTAATTCTTCCAACCCATCCCACACCAAAGGAGAAAAGGAATTATTTCCAACAAATGCTGCTGGAACAGTATGATATCCATATACAAAAAGATCTCTGGTCTCTCACTTTTATAGCACAAAGTTCAACCGAGTAACAGTCCTATGCAAAGTTAAAAGCTAACACATAAGGCCAACTGAGGTACCCCAAAATACCAGGCCACCCAGAAACTACCTTTAAGCAACCTCTAAACTTCTTATTCTATGCAACTCCATGAGTCTTGCGGTTTACATGGTGAGAACTAGTCAGAAAGTGAAACATACCAATCCCACAGCCAGGCCACCAGGGCTGTCCATCTGTTCTCTCTCCTCTTCCCCAAAACTGTCCTCATACCAACTCTCCATTTTATGTACCACTTTGTAGAACACATTTAAGACTTTTAAGAACCACTCACTCTGCTGTACACATTTCTAGTGCAGGATAACACAGGCCTTCAAGGAAAAGAAACAGGAAGGAATGACTAGGATAGAAACTAAAGGAACTTTATTCTGGAGTAGTAGAGATGCACATGCATTTATTCTCGTCATTAAACTTATTATCGTATTTTTATTTTTTATTTTTTTGAAACAGGGTCAGGGTCCCACTTTTTGTAGTTCAGGTTGGCCCCCAGCTCAGCCTTGATCTCCCAGCAATCCTCCCGCCTCTGCCTCCCAAGTGCTGGGATTACAACCGTGAGCCACCATGCCCGGCACTATGGTATGTGCTTCTGATTGCTGGTGGGCGTTTTGTCTCCACACGCAGCATTGTTGTATGTAGTTACCAGAGATCGAATGCAGGCCCTTGCACTTGCAAGGCAGGTGCCGCAACCACTGAGCTAAATCTCCGGCCCTAAACTTCTTACTGTATAAGCCATGCCTCACTGAAGCTGGCTAACAGGATCCAAATCAAAACTCAACAAATATCAGTTTTGTTTTAAAATAACACATAGCAGTTTTTTGAAGTATGGAATAGTTCTAAAAATTTGGCTGGGGATTTAGCTCAGGCAGTACTGCACCTACACTGGAAAGCACAAGTGCTCTAATTCAATCCCCAGAATTGTCAATCAATCAATCCATCAATAAAAACAATGTTGGGCATGGTGGCTTGCACCTGTAATCTCAACACTGGGGAGGCAGAGGCAGGAGGATTGCTGTGAGTTTGAGGCTCATCTGGGCTACATAGTGAGTTCAGTCAGCCTGAACTAGAAAGTGAGACCCTGGCTCAAAAAAAACTAAACAAACAAACAAGAAAAACACCCACCCCCCCCCCCCAATACCTGAAGATATTTCAGAAAAACTGAAAAGGATACTATATTGAAAATGATTTTTAAAAATACCTCTACAAGATGAAACCACTTATGTTTCCAAGTTCTTGACTCTAAAAGGACATATTTTCCTGATTTGAGGGTTTTCTGATACTCTTCTGGGCAATTGTCTTAGGCTGGGCTGAGCCCTTAGTTTACTTAGAAGTATACAGTAACTGCAGTTTTTGGGTTTTTTTTTTGTTTTGTTTTGAGACAGGGTCTTCTTTTGTTGTTCAGCCTGGCCCCGAGTTCAGCCTTGAACTCACAGCAATCCTCCTCCTGCCTCTGCCTCCCAAGGGCTGGGATTACAGGTGTGAGCTACCACGCCTGGCACTGTGGTATGTAGTTGTGTTTGCTGGTGGGTATGAGTCACCATGTCTGGCATTTCAAGTTTATTTTAAGGAAAAACACAAAACTTTAAAAATGCCTCCAAATCAGAAGCACAGAAATATCCTAATAGAAATGTAAACCTGGGGATTTAGCTCAGTGGTTCTGACATCTGTTTCACAAGCAGAAGGTCCTGAGTTTGATCACTGGTACCAAAGAAAATTTCAAGGGAAATGCATAGACTTTATATGCAGAAATATTAAAATTTACAGAGTACATTCAATTGAAGAATGTTAATAAGGCAGCTTGCATTCAAAATTTATATACAACATTTCCAGAGTCTAACATGAACTCTCCTTTCCACATGCAATGTTTACTTCGTATGAAGCACTTACACGTAGGCATGCAGCCTTGAACTGCTGCTCTTTGGCAGCTTCTTCCCAACTCCTGCAGCATTTCTACGCTTGGGAGGATGTAATTGCAAATCAAGTCTCAGTATTTCCACACCACATCATTTTCTTCCTTAGTCAAAATCTCACTTTTTTTCATCCTAGTTCTTGCTTACTGGATTTTTTTTTAAAAAAGGATTTGTATTTAACATGTTACCTTGCAGCCACATTCTATTTCCCAATTATTCCTGTATACCTGGAGTCAAGACAATTACATAAAATAAAATATATATTACATATACTTTTATCACAAAATGTGTTTATATTCAGTTCAGGCTGGGCTCAAACTCCTTGTAATGAGTTTGCCAGTTTGAGGTATGCCACCACACAAGACAATCATGTTAATTTGAAAATACAATGGACGAACTTTCAATTTAATACTTCATATTTAAGAAAACATACACTCAAATTTGAGAACTATTAAACAAGCCAGGCATGGTGCAGAACATCTGTCATTCTAGAACTAAAGAAGCTAAGGCAGGCCAACCTGGACTGCATACTGATAGCCCATCTCAAAAAAGATGCATATAGGGGCTGGGGATTTAGCTCAGTGGTTCTGGCACCTACCTGCCTGGCAAATGCAAGGTCCCTAGTTTGATTCCCAGTAACCACATACCACAGTGCCAGGCGTGGAGGCTTACGCCTGTAATCCCAGCACTCAGAGGCAGACAAAGGACTGCTTTGAGTTTGAGGCTAGCTTGGGTAACATAGTGAGCTCAGGGCCAGTGTGAACTACAAAGCAAGACAATGCCTTAAAAAAACAAACACACACACACACACACACAAAAAAAAACTGATGCATACATGGACTTCTGCTTTAGAGATAAGTATGAAACAAGATTACCACGTTTTCTGGTGTATTCTGAATACCCTCTAGGATTCTCTCAGAACCACCTCTATTGTTCATTTTGGCCTCGTTTCAAGATAGGAAACCATTACATCACAAAAAGAAATGTGTTTTAAATTTCATACAGATATGAATTTCTGAAGGACTAATATTTGTGCTTTCTGGTGTTTTTCTGAACCACCCCTCTCCCCAAAGCAAAAACTCTTGTTACTTCTACCTTATATAGGCAGACTAGACAGATAAGGACACTTTAAAGTTAATTCATTCAACATTCATTTATTGAGTGCCTCCGCTGTACTGGGTACAGGAGACAGAGGTGAACAACTCTATACGGAGTCCTCGTTCCCACGGAGTTTACCCTCTACTGTAGTTAATTTCACAACCTACATTCCATCAGAGTGGAAATGTGCAAGTACAAATCTGTGGAATAAAGAAATAATGGAATACAGTAGTAAACAACTTAGAATTTATTTGGAAAGTAGGAAATAAAAAGCATGATTTTAACATTTATTGAAAATATTAACAAAATTAGAAAAAGTTAAACTACAGAAAAGGCAGATATTAAAGTTAGCTAACTGACTATACAGTACAAACAAAACCCAAGTTTCTTTCATGCAAATCAGCACTGAAGAATACAGTATGGGAATGTTTACAGAACAAGCCACAACTAATGTTAAAAATTTACATAAGAAACTGTACAGAAATGGAAAAATAAATTAGGTAATTTACAAGAAAAGTTTTACAGGTTACACAGGCTATAACTTAAGTTTATTGTGCATAAAATTTGTAACACATCATACATTTTTTACATCATAGATTTAATGTTAGAAAAATTCAGACGTGATGAAGCTTAGATGGGACAAGAACAATGCAGCAAACATGGCAAGAAAACAAAAAGAAATAGCACATGTAAAATTAACCCCCAAAAGACTGGAACATAAAAACATCTTTTAGACATGATTTGGTCAGTAACTGGGCAGAATTCACCCAAATGTATTAAAATGCCAGTTTTACTCTAGTTCAAATAAAAAGGGAAATAAATACATGCAATGTAGAAAAATGGTGAAAACTATCTTATAACATCATTTATACCCTAATACCAATAATTATCTACTTTGAGCATGAAACTAGGATATTGGTGTTAGATTTATGTAGTTATTTTTTTCTTTCTAAATACTGAAAACTAAAAGAAGCTGCTAAGAAAAAAGCAGCACATTTCGAAATGGCTTTATATTTGATAAGTACTGACTGAACTGGTATATCCCGATGAAATTCAGATATATTGTTTAAAGTTAAAATGATCACATGCCATTTTACATTTATGTCTACTTTGCTATCTATGAAGTATACATAAACAATATGTACACAAAAAAATAGCACAAAAATATAAAACTGAATTAGTTGCATATTCACACAACTCAAAATCTTTGATTCTTATTCTCATTCATGTCTGAAAAATACATTCCTCAGGAGTTCAGTTCCTTTAAACACAAAATTAGTGGTAGTTGCAGCAAAAGACAGAAAATAAGAAAAATAATTTTTTGACCACAAATGAGCTAGAATGCTTTTAAATTTCATAAAACCAGGGGCCGGGTTCGATTCCCTGGTAACCACATACCACACTGGGCGTGGAGACTCACACCCAGCAGCAATCAGTACCACATACCACAGTGCAGGACGTGGTTGGCTCATGCCTGTAATCCCAGCCCTCGGGAGGCAGAGGCAGGAGGACTGCTTTGATGTGAGTTTGAGGCTGAGCTCAGGGCCAGTCTGAACTACAAAGTGAGATTCGGTCTCAAAAAAACAAAACAAAACAAAAAAAACCCCATAAAACCAACCCCCTAGACACATTCAAAACTAATCTGAGTCCCCAAAATTCCAGTATCAGCAGCTCATTAGTATATTCTAAACATGGAGCAAAATATGAACATCAGACAAATGTCTGATTATTCTGAAATAATCTGAGGAAAAAGAATTTTAGGTCTTTAAAACGTTTGATGTCAATAAGTAATTTATTTTTTAAGTTATTTATATGTAAGCTTTTGTTTTACACTTTTTTCCTTGAATTGCATATTGGACAAAAGCGGTATATAATTCCACATCTGTTCCCACTCAGAGTGATTAGAAGTAAAAAAATAGCTGAAAGGGGCTATCAAAAAAATTTCTAAATATACCTAATACTCCAGCATCTGTGAGTTTAATGGGATGTCTTCTCCTCATACAATGAAAAAGTTACAGTAATGCCCATATAATTTTGAAGTTAACAGTAAAAATTCCAAATGTACAAACACACATATATATTTAAACCCTTCATAAGGTGTGTCTGTCTACTTTGCAACTATAAAGGCAATAACATGAGAGAATAATGAATACAATTCTAGTGGTTTGATGGGAATCCAAAATCTAGTACCTAAAAATAAAAAGTATATAGTAATTACAAAAATATTATAAGCACTAAAAATTAACTCTAAAATATGACTACATTGTTTTAACCATCTCAAAGATTGCCAAGAATTAAGCAACTGTCTGTCTTTCTGAAGATCCTGACTTTCCACTGTAATCCAAATCTACCATTTTACAAAATTAAAGCAGTAATCAGCACAATACCCAATCATAAGCCTATATCCAATACATAAATATGAATAGAAAATATAAAGTATATGATGGGCTGCTTTGAGAAAACATCTGAATATTTTTGGAAATAGAAATCCCTCAAAAGATGGGTCAGAAAAGTGGAACAATTTGATGACTTATTTTTTAATTCACCATTGTTTTGAATGGGCTACTAAAATACTAAAAAAAAAAAAAAGCATTCTTTTGGGTCTGAACTGATTAGTAGGATCAGCAAAAAATTTAAGAGAATTACTCTCAAATATTGAAAACAAGCAGTAATATAAAATATATTATTTCCTAAGGTTATATGATAGAAACAAAGCGGCTGAATGCTTTCAGTGTTAGAATAAAATACATTAGAATAAATATAAATTTGGTTAGAAATTAAGACATCATTGATGCTTCTTGGCAATCATCTTAAAGTCAAGCAGTATTATTACAAAAAGGCAATATATTTCTATTTTGTTTACATACACCACAAAATAGTTAAGTGTAAAATAATGGACACTCACTTTCATTATTCTTTATCAGCTTTTACATGGCTTAGAATTTCTAAATACATTCTCAAATGTGATACACTAAGAAGCATAAAGTGCTCAACAGAAAGAAAGACAACTAGCCCAAATATGAAAAATAATTGTTTATAACAATCAGAGTGGTTATAAAAAAGACATTTAGAAGTTATGGCTGGGCTAACCCTGGACTACTTTTCGAAGGCAAGAATACCACTGGAAAAGGAAAACCTTTTCACCAAGCAGCCATCATTCTGCATAGAGGACTGGCCTTTCATTAACTGATATGTAAAATACAAAAATGTACTCTCAAAGGTAAAAAATAATTCAGGACATTTAGAGTCTAATATTTGGCCAATAACTGAAACTTCCTGATGGGCTTTCCACTGTAATGTGTATGACTAGCAACAGCAGATTTTTATCCAAATTAAGTCCATTTACTTTCCCACATGTTTTAGAGTAGCTGAGCAAGGAACTACTACGTTAACTTACATGGTTTAAGTTCACTAATATTTCATATTTAAGTATTAACTGTGTGGAACTTTTAGCCCTTAGTTCTGAAAGTCTCTGGTGGAAAAGCAATCGGTGGGGGGCGGGGGGGGTGTCCCCCTAGGTCTGGTGTTCCTTACTCAGCCTCAAAGGAAACTGTCAGCAGAGTTTGTTTTTAATCCTTTAAAATGAGCCAAAGTTCAGCTACAGTTTTAGAAGTCACTGAAATCATCTATTTTGCTAGTGAAGGAATTGTATTTTGGAGATTGTCGCAAACTGTCAGGATGTATTTCCCATTTTTTTTTTCTGATTTGAAAAAGTTCAGAAAAGTTTTATCAACACAAGATAGCCTTCACTTTTTAGAAGCAGTTCTAGAAGTGCACTGTCCCAAACAGCAGCCATTACTCCTATGTGGCTATTGAGCATCTGAACTATGATCAATTCAAAATGAGATATGCTATAAATGTAAAATACAACCTAGTTTTGAAGACTAAGGTTTAAAAACAAAGGTAAAGTATCTCCCAAGTAATTTTTTTGTGTTGATTACAAGTTTAAATAACATACTGGATATACTGAGTTAAAATTTAAAATTTATATCTTGTTTCTTTACATGGCACTGTTCAAGAATATAGACCAGTGAGGGTGAATCTTACAGAGCTTTCAGTGATACCAACAGTCCACTTTGGCACCTATGCCTTTGGATTGCCACCACTGATACAGAGCTTCGAGACATTATGCTGACCGACTTTAGAACCAAATCTACTTATCACAGTCCTCTTTTAGGGGATTTCTTGAGTTCAAAATTGAAAAAACAAACAAAGAATTTTGGCAGCCTCCTTCAAAATTCTACCTCCTTATGTATTAATCTAGTAATTCTGTATTATGAATAGAAAAAGGTAAGAGCAATAGTGGGGAGATGGTTGTTCACTTGTACATGCATTTCAGGAGGTAATTTCACTTTCAAAGGCTAACCAATGAATCACAGATCCATACTAACCCAAACATAGTGATCAAAATAACTTACATTCTTTGTTCTATTTTTTTCTTAAACACTGCCCTAAACCTACTGGTAATGTACAAAACGTTTGCCACAGATATGAAACTTGTAGCTGCTATCATTCAGTAAATTCTTATTTGTACAACTACCCAAATCAGAAGCATTTAAAATAAAATGAATCAATAGTACTGCAGCTGCAATAGCCAGTCACAGCCACAGAAATCTTAAAGCAAGATACACAAAGTCACTGTCGGCTTATAAAATAGCTACTGGGCAAAATGAACTTAAAAGTTCTAAGTAGTCTAAATTAGAAACACTGGGCCAAGGATTTTGCTCAGGTGGTACCGTGCCCAACTTGGACACACAAGGACCAGAGTTTGGTCCCCGGTATAACATAAAAAAGAAGAAAAAAATTAGAAATCTTACTATTACATGCTTCTCCCCTTTAATATTCAATCCTATTATTTATATGCCGATGTCTGTAGGTAAAGAAAACTGAATTTTAAACACAGCCACAAAACTGGAAAATTACAGAGAAATGTCTACCCTTTGCTAGTCTACTGAAAACTGCTCTTTCCTGAGCAATATGGGGGCCTGTAAAAACACGTGGTTAATACTTCCTTTGACATGTAAACAATTTTTAAGCTCTTCAAAGTACAACCAGATTTACTGGTAATGTATACAAGTGAATTTCTTCCCAGGTCATTTTACTTCCTAATCCATAAGCAACAGACAAGAACAACTTCACTAACTACTACTGGGTTTCCAAAATGCTATTGTCAGTGTAAAAACCTAAACATTTTTATAACATTATAAAAGATGAATTCAAAATAGAGAATAAATTTCAAGGCAAAGGGATTATAAATTTCAGAATTATAATGCGTTTATTAGCAGAACATATGAAACACTGATCTTTTTTTAATTCTGTAATGCCACCTCAGATGCCTACAAAATTTCAAAACATCCATTTAAGAACAAAGGTGATTCTGCTGCTGCTGTTCATAACAGAACAAAATCCTTAGCTTTCATAGTTCAGATCTAATTAACGAGAAATGTGTAAGTTTACACCTGAGATAAATATCAATTTACAAACATATTCTATTTGAGGTCCAAAGACCTCATGACACAAACTCCAAATTAAACCTGTAATTTAAAAATACTAAACTTCTAACGTGTTGATTAACTCATAAAAAACAAAGTGTAGTGTTAACAAATATGTGCATTTTCCAGCCATTTTAAAATTCAGGCAAATAATATGAACAGTATTTCACTTATGTTAAATTCAATTAGATTATGGCATTTGACGAAAGTTATACTGTTGGGGAAAGATCATATAAACATGCTTTTCTGAGGGGGTATAAACAATAATTCCTTAATATTTCTAAAATCACATAAAACAATCTTTGATTGCCATTACATTAAGTTTTGATAGAGTATGTTACTGTCTGCTCACAAGTAACCAAAATAAACATAAAACAGACTTGTAACAAATACTCAGAATCAATTATTTTTCATTAAGATTTGTGATTGAATATACAGTACAGCAATCTTGGCTACATAAAATAAATAGAAAATCCTTTTGAGAGGAAGCTTAATAATCAGAGGCTAGACTACATAGAAAGACTGAACACTGGCTATGTACAGAAGAAAAACACTTCCGTGAGAAATACTTCACATTACAGAGCTCTCACTTTTCATGACAGTACTCATGAGCTTACCATCCTGACATCTGAAAGCAAGAATAATGCTACTCTTCTATCCTTTGGTTCCCAGTGACAAACAATGCAGTGATAAATGTCTCCAGTTTCAGCTCCTTTTATGACATTTATTAGCTGAGAAGTTCCCGGTACTTTAGCTGAAATTTGGCAGCCCAAGAAGAGCACCAACTGCTCCAAAGTACCCCTGCGATTAAAAACAAAAACAAAAACAAAAACCCAAACTGTTAGTACAGTGTAGCTTTTAAATAAACATTTAAAAGCTGAAGATAAACATTTAAAAGCTGAAGATATAGTTCAGTTGTTCCCTCCTTGCCTGGCAAGCGCAAGGTCTGAAGTTCAATCTCCTGGGCCACAAAAAAAACGAACAAACTAAAAGAACAACCAAAACCTCCCATGTCCACTACTTGCTAAGAACATATATTTACGTATCACATCTGTATTTGTTTAGTAACATTTACTTGGATATTCTCATATTTCTATATTGTTAATATTGTGAACATTTTTCTTATACTCCACTCTCAACGCACATATGCACCTTGAAAATAAGACTATGGTAGCAACTACACCCTCTCCCCTTTTCAAGATGAAAATTTATTTAATTGAAAACATTATATAGACTGATAACTGCTCAGATTAGATTAACTGGATGTAGTAAGTACAGGTGGAAAAAACCTTAAATCTAATTCCAGATGCCAGAGATGGGGCTGTGGTAAAAAGATGAAGAATAATTTTGGCTACATTACATATTTTGTATTGTTCATATTTACTATTTGTAAACGGAAGAAGGCAAAGAAATAATTTAACAACATCTATTAAGTCTACATCTAAAAACAAGCACCCTATATGTCTTAAAAGCTCTGAGACCTCACACTGCTTCAAAGCGGTAAATTCGTACTGGGGTACCTACCAGGTTATCTATCCTTCTTTCCCCAACTAAAATTGATTGAAAAAACAATATTCTACTTAAGCAAATAATCTGTAGCATTACATTTTTAAGGCAGAGAACAACACATAAGATCTATATCTAAAAGCATATTAATAATTCATAAAACATTTGTCATACCTCATGTTCTAGAAATAATGCTTTCAGCTGACCTTTTGACCAATAATCCAGTGCATATGCCAAAAGTTTCATTGAGAGAGTATTTACACGTAAAAAATTTCCAACAAAGACGACTCTGTTTATTTTCTAAAAGAAAAGAACCAAGAGAGTGACTTGTACTTGTAAAAGAATTATTAAATCAATTTTACAGCACAAAGGAGTTAAAAATATTTTTAAATGTATGTCCATATCTCATTGATAATGCACTTGCCTAGCACGTATAAATTTCCTCTATCACTGCCACAAAAAAAGTGTAAAAAGAAAAGTAGGCACTTATAGGTCATTACATGTTTGTCAAAACCCATGGCACGTACAGGAACTGAGAGTGAATCCTAACATAAACTACTACTGCCTTAGTGCATGCACTTTGATGATATGAAAATGGAGGTGCGTAGGCTCTAAAGCAACAGTTTCACTCTTTAGGGGGATGCTGATAGCAATAGAGGCTACGTCTGTGTGTGAAAAGCAGGTACACCTGGAAACTCTACGTTTCACTGCAGTATAAATCTAAAAAAACTGTTCTTAAAAAAAAAAAAAGTCTACTTTAAAAAGTACTAGAAAGACCTTAGCAAATGGTACAAGTGACATCTGTTTTTAAAAATCTGGAATAAAAAAAAAATCCATCAAAGTTAAATTTGGAGATACCTTACTGATGAGATTAAAGGAATCAAATGAATAAAATGTGTTGCTGAGGAATAAACCTAGGGTCCCATATAAGTTTAGTACAGGCTCTACACTGATCTGTATCCCCAGCCCCAAATATTTTAAAACACATTTAAGAGAAGGTATAAATATACTCAGTATGTTATGAACCATGTTCAACTATGACATGTAATGCAGATTTATATAGTAACAATGACTAGAGTGCTGCGTATGCATCAAGGCTATTTACCCTCTCCATAGCTGATCCATGAAGTCATTTTCCTTTTCCTTCAGATTCCATGCACACTAATTTAGTTTCATAATGAGGAACTCTGAGATGAAGGAACCAATACAAAAAAACCTATTCCTGGACTGAGGATTTAGCTCAGTGGTTCTGGCGCCTGCCTCTCAAGCACAAGGTTCTGAGTTCAATCCCTAGTACCCCACCCACCCCCACGAAAAAGGAAAAAGAAAACCTATTCCTACTCTCACAGTACATTGGCATTTTTGTTTTCAGACAGGACCTCACTTTGTAGTTCAGAATGGCTTTGAGCTCACTATGTAGTCCAGACTGTGCTCAAACTTATAGCAATCCGCCTGCCTCTACCTCTAGAGTAGTATGTTCACTTTAGGGTACAAACCTTTGTACTTGAGTTTGGACAACATAAACCATAGCTTTACTTATCGATAATTCAACTGGGCAATGAAAATTAGGGCCTACAGAGCTAAGATCCAATGCTCCAGACTACTGTCTGTCCTCAAAGTCAATTACTCCCCAAATCTCATTAATCAACTTATCAAATGTAATTAAGAAATTTAAAAGCTAAGATTCTAGATTTCAACATACAATAATTCAGTCTTTGCACAGTGCTTCTCTGTGCTTAGGCCTGTCCCCAGTATCTGTTTGCATGGTTCCTTTCTTCTTGACATCTCCGCCCAAGGGTCATGGTCCCATGATCTTTCCTTCTTTCCCTTTGATTTGAAAACTTTATTTAGAAAAGTTTTAATGAACCACTTAAGCCCCAGTTATTGACATGATAACGTATCATATTCACATTCGAATATTTTTATTTTGAGACAGGGTCTCGCTTTGTAGTTCAGGCTGGCCTTGGCCTCTCAGCAGTCCTCCTGCCTCTGCCTCCCTGAGCGCTGGGATTATAGATGTGAGCCACCATGCTCACTATTACATTCAAACATTTTTAACACGTAATTCATAAAGGAATTATATAAACAGGAGCCACATTTTCAATAAAACTTTCCTTTAACCACTTCATTACTTATGACTGTCCTCTACTACACACTACCTTCTTCCCTAGTCCTAATTTTATTTATTTTTCTTAAAATAAATAAATTTACTACCTAATAATAAATGATCTATTTAATGTATCAGTAGGGCAGTGTAAATTCCAGCCAGGAATCTGTTTTCTTCACTAATATACCACATATTATGGGTCTACAACCATGCCAAGTCCCTAGTACTCTGAAACTACTGACTCAATGATGAATGAATAACAAATAAATGGTTCTTTTAAGAAGCAGTTCCCAATCCATTTGGAGTATTTAATATTTATTAAAATGTGCAAATATATCTTCTATATGTAAGTGGAATTACATATATTTTCCCCCCAAACTATATAGTCAATCTAGCAGTGTATGCCTCTTAAGCCTTCTTAGAGTAAGCAGTATACATCATTCACATATGTGAAGAATAAGTCTCAATGCCTTCATAGCCCTGTACAATGCTGCTTGATCCATATGCAACAAGGCAGCACTGTAAAGAAGCCGAGGGCAGTAAGAAAACTCCCAAGCATTTTACTTATCAAATGCTACTCACAGTAAAAAAATAAAAATTAAATAAAAAGCTTTCAAAAATTACTCTGCTCATAAATGTCTCATGCTTAGAATATTTTTTCCATACTGAGATTTAGGTTGTGCATGTTCAAAAGGCATCTGGATAAATATGATTATGTATTTCTCCTATTTAGATAATCTGCTACTTTCTTTAAAGTCAATAAATCTGGGTATATATAGTATATAGTTAGTGAATTTTGATATTTAATGGAATAGATCATAGTCTTAGAGGCCATCTTAAGGAAAACAGACAAGCCCTTTAGATATACAAAAATCTACAATTCACTTTCTTCATAAAAGGGTTGTTTTTTTTTTACCTCATTTACAGCACACATTCGTGCCACAGAACCAATGTTATTGGTGATAGTAACTAAAGTAGCTCTTGCCAGATCTTCTTTACTAACAGATTCTCTCTTCTCTTTATAAATCATATTCCCAAAACTGGAGAGAAATGAAAAACAAAAGTCAAATCGATTGGTAAAGAGCAACACTTCAAACATCAGCAAACGTATTTTTATACAATTAGGATCCAGTAAAAACATAAAAATCCACAAACGAATAGTATCTCTTCAGTGAATTAAGATCAAAATTTTAAAGTCTCAAAGAAAAGCCCAAAGATGTTCCCAAGAAACAGATTCTTAACGTATTTGTTTTAAAACTTCATACAAAATGATGAAATTAAATAGCTATGATTTTAGAAAGTCAAGGAGATATATGGAAGTACATTTTGACGTATTTTTAAAGTCAGAATGTTTTCAAAGGTATCTTAATGTCAAATTCCTTTCCATTTAATTACAAAGAACATTATGACAGGAAGTATTACTATGTCAGAACACAAAGTCTCTAGCAGTTTCAGTCTAGTACAGCACTGTCCAACAGAAACATGAGCCACAGCAATTTCATGATTTCTATTAGCCATATTTAAGAGTAGAATGAACAGGTGACATTTGTTCTAATTGTATGGTTCATTTAAAACTATATATTCAAATACCGTTATTTTACCACGTCATGCACTAATATATTCAAAACACTCAATGTACATGAGGCTCAAAGGGGCCTGAATGAACAGTGCAGGCCTAGATGGAGGAAAAGAAAGCAGGAAAGGCACTAGGTATCACAGAGAAATATAAATCAAACCACAGGCCACCTTGTAAACAAAGGAAACAAGATCTTCTATCAGTTAGTGGTAAGAGGAAAAAGTTGTGAAAGTACGGAGAAAGGTTTTCCAGAATAAAAGCAATAGAAAAAGTTGTCCACATAAACAGAAGAGAAAAATCCTACACGGAAGCAACTAAAAGTGCAAAGCACAAAGAAATGAGAACTAAAAACATGTAGGAAATAAAAAGTCACATCTAATGGTAAAAATGAAGGGAGTATGGAAGGGAGACAAGGGATTCAGATAGTTTAGGCCAAGAGCACTAACAAAACACACTGAGTATCTCGACAAAAAACTTGGAAGTGTATAAACAATGATCAGTGGAAAAGCACAACCAGAAAAGAAAATGATACACAATAAAACAATAATGACAAGAGCTATATAAATATGCCCGAAGGCCCCTAAAACATCTGAAAGACAAAGTAGCCATAAGCAAACGGCAATAGCAAGACCCAACATCAACAAAATATCATGTTCTGTAAGAAAATACATGAGCTTAATACATTTTTTATTTGTACCAGAGGAAATGATTTCCGTTTTCATATGGGAAATCAGGAAAGCAATGGGGTGTAGCCTTTCCAGATATTAAGCAAGCCTTTATGCTTAAACAAGTCTCAGAACGGAGTCCTGATATATCGATAGAGCAAAGAAAAACCAGTGATTTATGAAGTCATCTTAAATCAATGAAATATGTAAATGAAGACATTAATACTGCATTTAGGCCTTCAGAAGTGATAAAACTAAACTGGATCTATATCTTACATAAACTTCCAAGATCAATTATAAATCTAAAATTTATATTAAATCATACATTAAAACAGAAAAGTAATACCACTAATGTAACAGAAAAGTAAAGGTTCACTCCTTTATATATTTGGAATGTGGAAGACTTTACTTACTATGAATCAATATCCAGAAGCCATAAGAGAAAACACTGATAAATTCAACTGTGTAACAATCCAACAGAAAAACAGAACATGAACAATCACAGAAAAGAACATATGCAAAGAGAAATGCAAATTAAAATTACACAAAGGTGCCACTTCTCCAACAGGTTAGCAAAAATTTAGAAGTCTAACAGCATACTTCTCTGCACAGCACACATATGCATTTACAACTCTGGGAATTTATCCTACAGATACACTTACACCTGTACAAAATAAGGATATGATAATATGGAAAGATTCCTAGCACATATGGCTAGAGTATTTATAGCGCATCATGTTATAAAATACAAAAGTATACCATAAGGGGTATCACCTTTTGTACAAGAGGAGAGTAAGAACATGTGTTCATATTTACACAAAGTAACAGGGAAACGTATTTCAGAATGAAAAATGCTTCGTTTTCTGAGCAAGTATCCTGCTACATAGTCCAGGCTGGCACTGAACTAATTTGTGCAGGTTGGCCTCCAACTTGAGATCCTCCTGCCTCAGCTTCCCATGTGCTAGAATTACATGAGTGGGCCACAATGCCTGGTTCTAAAAGTGGTTTCTCAAAGGCAAACCTCTATGAATGTATAATTTTTCAATTGTATCAATCAATATTAAAAACTTGGAACCCAGGGCCAGGGTTCATCCCTAGTAATTATATACAACAAAGCCAGGTGTGGTGACTCACACCCACCAGGAATCAGCAGCACATATCACATTGCTGGGCGTGGTAGCTCAGGCCCATAATCCCAGCACTTGAGAGGATTACATATGCAGGATTGCTGAGTTCGAGGCTGAGTTCAGGACCAGCTTGAACTTCAAAATGAGACCCTGTCTCTTAAAAAAAAAACAAAACTTGAAACCTAAAACAGGTAAGAGAAAGCAGTCTTATAACTCCCTAATAGTAGATTGCTTTCCTAAAATTAAGTAATTAACTTGAATAATACAACATTAAACTTACCTAGATGCTACAGCCCAACCGGGCAGACCAAATCTTTCATAGTCTCCTCCATAAATATCTCGGACCAGCTTGTCAGCTTGGGTGCTATCACCTTTGGACGCCATTTCAAGAGCTTCTTCAAAGCTCTCACAGCCAGTCAATAAACTGCATAAGCCCAGAAAGGTACCTCCTCCAAGGCTAAAGAAAATAAAGAAAATTGCAAAGTTGCACTCATACATTGTATTTTTTTCTCAAAAGTTAAGAGGGTACAGCATTCACTTATTGAGTAAATACACAGAAAGATATTATACATTACAAAGTGCTAGTGGAAGAGGCAATACAAACTTCAGCAAAAAACAAAACTGTACAACCAAATAAATTCAAAAAGGGTAAACCCAACACTTTATAGATGCTAAAAATGTATTTTTGTGTGCATTAAAAAGAATTATTAGAACTGGGCATGTTGATATATGCCTGTAACCCAGCACTTGCAAGGCTGAAGCAAGAGGATCACTGGGAGTCTGAGGCTAGTCTGGGCTACAGAGTAAGTTCAAGGCCAGCCTGAGCTATATACACCCTGTCTCAATAAAATGAAAATAATTAAAAAATAAAATAAAATCACAAAAACACTGTCACTTCTAGTAAATACTATTTTATCAAACTCTGGAAAACACATTAGTAGGATCATTCTAGGGACAAGAGTTTATTAGTTCAGTGGTGCTGCGTCTCTGTGGCAAACACAAGGTTTTGAATTTGATTCCCGGTACCAAAGGGGAAAAAATAAAAAATAAAATCATTCTAGATAAAAATTCACTCATTACTATGAAAACTTGGATGCCAAATGATAAGTATTTAAGGATTTTAGTTATTATTCGCCTTTACTTATGCATCTTACAAAAACATTTGCAACATTTTAACTTACAGATGTAGTTTTTCACTGTTGCACAAATACATGCTATCTTCAAGGTAAAACTAGGATTACTATACTGATTTCACAGCTGAGGGTGCTGCAGAGTGGTACAATCACTTGTGTGGAATGTGGAAATACCTGGGTTTGAGATATTTATCTCTCAAAACTTGTATGTATGAAAACATTATGTTTATATAAAAATGTTACTACCTTGTCCCAGTCACTCGCTTGTAGTTGTCTTTGGAATGGACTGCTAAAATACTGACGCCTGAGCCAATGTTCACTACCAGCAGTGGATAGGGATCATCTAGGTTAAAAGGCATCTTTTGGCATCGCTCAGGTTCTGAGGCATTAGCAAAATAATAGCACTCTGCTTGTCCATTGAAACTGACAGAATCTATATACAGCAAGCCCTTTACAAGGCAGTCAAGTTCATCCAGTTTGTGCAGGTGGAGGTTTCCAATCTAAAAAAAAAAAAAAAATCAAAAAAAAATCAAAAATGAAAAATGTCAGTGGAAGACAGCATCCAAAATACTTGACTATTGCATAATTTTCATAAACACAAAGTATTTTATCTATGTGTATAAATGTATCTTCATATGGTTCTAACATACTGAATTAGCTAAGATCAATCACCATATATACACAGAATATTGTGCTTTTACTGTTGGGGATTTTATCAAACACTGATCTGCATTTTTGGAAATAATGTCGTCCATCGTATCACAGCTTATAGATTCTGATTCGCTAATAAAATATACTATCAACCTGTCCTTTGTAGCTTTTGCATTCATCAATCTTTATGTAGGTGTGAACATTTAATGACTTCATTATGTTCTCTGGTATGACCATACTAGCTAATATTGTTATATAAAGACTTTAATTTCTTCTTTTTGTTATGGCATTGGGTGCCTGTTTGAAACTGTTAAATTAACTTTAAGTTAGGTAAGTATATTGTGATGTACTGTACTGCACTTAGAATTCACACATTTGTGTGGTCTAGAACTATACTCTTTGAGGACTACGTGTGGCTTACTTTTAGTTGTATTCTTCCAATGCTAAGCACAGTACCTGATATAAATCAAATGCTCAAACACTTGTCCAATATATGACAATATTAACAAAAAGAAATTTATGGAATTTCACCATTTGACAAGTTACATATTTTTAAAAATTAGAACATCAGCCAGGTAGGGTTGCACAAGCTTATTGTCCAAGCACTCTGGAAGGCTGTGGCAGAAGGATCACAAGTCAAAATTCAACCTAGGAAACTTGGCAAGACCCTTTCTTGAATTAAAGAGGGTAGCTTAGTGTGAAAGCCCTGGATTCAATCCCGAGGATCATACACATACAACAGAAGAAAAGCAAACAATATCATTCTCTGTATTTGGATAGTAGTACTTCAATAGCCAGCTAAAAATTGGCTGCAAATACACTGCTTTTAGCAAGAATACTGGCAATAAATACTGCATGTCCAGACCACCCTGGTCACAAATTCATAAATATTCAGTGAGTAATTATGAAAATAAATTTCATTAGCTTTATCAACAGAAAAAAATTTAAAGTTTTAGATCATGCTGCCACAAATTAAAAGGGACTTATTTGTGAGCCACAAGTGAATAATATTCTATTTACAAAATTTTCAATGACTGAAAATTAAATAGTGCACACCTATGTTTTCAAAGAAAACAAATCTCCGCAGCCCCAAATATCAGCTCTGAACTCTTTATTTAGTGGGAAAACTCTCGACAGTACAAAACTAGAATTAATACTGTGTAGTCTCTAACTTGTGAAATTTCAGATACAAATGGACCCTGCAGGATGAACATTCATAGATGTGAACACATCATGGAAGTAGGTCACGTGTCTGCCAGGCACTGTCACAGGTATGCTTGTTGTGTATTTACTGTTCAGTGCAATAGTGTACAGTAGTGCAGTGCTCAATCAGAGTCCAATGTCTGGAAGTGAGAAGAAAAACAGTGGTGATGTGAAGGGGCCTGTTAGGAAGTTCAAAGCAATAAATACATACCTGTGTCAAAGGTGTATGACTCACTGCCTGACTTACGAACGAATCTGACTTACCAATGTTCTCCCAGAACGAAACTTGTTTGTAAATTGGGGATCTACTGTACTCAATAATCCCTCTATCATATTCAAATGACTCCAAGATAGGAACATGGTAAGTTTAACTGTACAAACCCCAAGAAAAAAGGATAACATTTTCTACTCTGGTGTCTACTAACCAGGGACTGAGACAGAGATGGGCCTGGGAGAAATGATTACATGAATTACCCTAAATACCACACATATGTAGAGCACTAATGATGACAGAATTCAAACTTGTGTATCTGACTTTATACACCATCAAAGTCATGGAAGTTTCCTGTGCACATTTCTAGCCTCAGCCTCCCAATCGGTTTGGATTAAAGGTGTGAGCCACCATATCTGGCTTTAAGCAATTATCCCATAAAGATGTTTAAAATGTCCCAAATGAAAGGCTAGTCATGAATACATCCTTCCTCTGCCTCCTGAGGATAACTAATTTAAGGAATACTCTAATGGAAACCCAACCTCATACTTAAAACTGAACACAGGGAATATCAATTTTTGGCTCAAGTAACAAATACATACTGTACGAAAATCTTTTTCAAACTTGTAAGCACCACCTCCTGTAGCACATAGCACCGTGTGTAAGGTTGAGAAGTTTTTATCTCTTCCCATTTGGATAAAAGTAGGCAGGTCCTGGGTTGGAAATCTGATAAAGTGCAAGTTCCCTCTTCGGCCAAAAAGCGTTAGATCCTTCAGTTCAAGGTGTACATCCCGTATGCCAGTGGATCCATATGCCACATTAGAAGTCAAATACTTCCGAATACTTTTTAAACTCTCAACTTCTTCTTGTTCTTCCTCTGCTGTGATATCAATAGGTTCAAAGTATGAGAGCTTTACTAGAGTTCCCCCAATGTCCATGCCAAACCAAGGGAAAGCTGTGAAATAAAAAATAAAGAAAAAAGTATAGGTCTAGACTTTGGAAATGCAAGCTAAGATTAAGCAGTTAATTATCCACAGACTCATCTATCCCGGATTATGCATTTAGTCAACAGTAATCAGTTAAGATATATCTTCTATGTGTAATTTAACTTTCTCCTTCAATTTTATCTGTATATTTTCTAAGAACTTGTAACAGGATACTCAGAGATGGTCTGGGGCCTTTTAATTCCTGATTTAATAGGTATTCATTTTCTTTCTTGAATGCTTAACCTCATACCACAGGAAATTTGAAGAAGCTGAATCAACTTTCTTTCAATACATAGGTCATTACCTAGGGCTTGGACATCTTTTTGCTTCTGTAAAGGTTTTAATATAATAAAACTGGCTTATAGTCACCCTTGGGAGAAGTAGCTCTAAAAAGGAAATTTATTTTCTGTTCAATAGGCAAAGTTAGTTCCTTTCGTACACATGGTTAACACTGTGGAAGATAAGCCATACACCGGTATAACCACATTCAGGCTGGCAATATCACTCAGGTTTTGACTTTAGGTTCTCTTACTAACTGGGTTAATCTGATTCTAGAAAAGCTATTAATCTCTCAATATACTACTTTCCTCAATTCTATTCAGTAAATGAAAAATGTAAAATAGGATTAAGTTCTAGCCCGAGCTCAATCTAGCAGGGAATACAAATATAAATACACAGGAGTGAGACAGGTTCTGGTGCCTGCCTTGCAAGCACAAAGTCCAGAGTTGCATCTTCAGTAACCACATACAACAATGCTGGGCATGGTAGCTCATGCTCATCAGCTATCAGTACCACATACCACAGTGCTGGGCATGTGGCTCACGCTTGTAATCCCAGCACTCAGAGGAAAAGGCAGGAGGATTGCTTTGAGTTCCAGGCTTGCCTGGGCTACACAGTGAGTTTAGGGCCAGCCTGAACTACAGAGAGACCTTGTTTAAAAAAAAAAAAAAAAAAAAAAAATGCTCATTCAGTTGCATGGTGCAACATACACAAGTGTTGAAGATGTACCAGTAAGGTCAAGGTACCCTAATTTAGATCAAAATCACCTACGTATTACTTTACAAATATAGATTTCTGAATCCACATTTCAGAGGCACTGAGCAATGATGTTTAAGAGATATGCAGTTTAGTAAATTTACACACATACACCTACAACCACAAAGACTATATATGAGATTTTACCATAATAAAATCTAAATGGCTGTTTGAGAACCATTGACTTTTGTCACTTGACTGATTCCTTCACGCTGTTCTACAATGTGATTTCTTGTTGTCAGTTAAAATCCTTATAGATGCAATGCAATATTTTATTGTTCCCAAGAATGGGAGAAACCGGGCCAGGGATTTGGCTCAGTCTTTCTGGCATCTGCCTTGCAAGTGCAAGGTCCTGGGTTCAATCCCTGGTAACTACATAAAATATGCCTGGTGGATTAACTCACACCCACCAGCAATCAGTACCACATATCACAGTGATAGGTGCAGGGGCTCACACCTATAATCCCAGCACTTGGGAGGCAGATGCAGGAGGACTGCTCAGTTCAGGACCAGCATGAACTACAAAGGAAACCTTGTCTCAACAAAAAAAAAAAAAAAAAAAAAAAAAAAAGAAAAGAAACAATCAGTAACATCAGTATTTTAATATCATTAATTATAAAATTTTAATTCTTAAAATTTGTTTAAAGTACAATTGATTCAGCTTCCATGAAATTATAGGTAACAATTACTGAGTATTCACTATTGGACATAGATGTTCATTTACCACAATACCTCTGATATGAATTATTAGGGTAGGAGAAAACAAATTTGGGTTAAGGTCAAACTGCAAGTGACTGAGCATTTTACCCTAGAAAGTCTATTTCTATTCTTTGGTATTTTAAGCCTATTTCTATTCTCTGGTATTTTAACTGCTAATAGTGGCTCAAAAATAATTTGACACTTAAAATACATGAATTACTAAATGTCTGGCAAGAAAACATTTTTTAAAATCAAAATTAAAATATCATTTTACTTGATACATGTGTACTATTAGACAACTGGAAAAATGATTCAATGAGAGAATTTTATACACAGATCTCTATTCTAGAAGCTCTATTTTCAATGTGAGCAAGGGATTCTATCTGTATGTTTCAAATCCAAATTGCACATTTCAAGCATATTAAAAATCTTATAAACAAAAGATTTTTAAAAAACAAAATGATTTTCAACTGTAATTTGGTAAGCACGGGACTGTTAAGATCCTACACAAGTCCAATGCTTTTATGTCACCTATAAAAGAGGCAGGATGTACCATGTACAGTTGCAAATTCCCTACAAAGTGTTATCATTATGTATCCTTAAAATGTACCAATAAAATGTTATTTAAAAAATAAATTAAAAAAAATAGAAGCAGGGAACAAACTCAAGGCCATAGGCATGTTTAGGTAAGGGCTACCATTCAGCTCTACCTCAGACCAAGGCCATCTTAGATAAAATTAACATTCTCTAAAGGAGTAGGAGAGTAATTACAGAAACTATCCCTAGTTAAAAAGAAATATGTCATTTATTATGAAGTTTTGTTTTCAGTTTATTCACAAAATCTGGAGTTTCGGGGACAGGATCTCACTGTGTGTAGTTCAGGCCAGCCTTGAACTCTCTATTTAGCCCAGGCTGGTTCCCATCTTTCTGCCTCAGCTTCTTGAGTACTAGGATTACAGGCATGGGAGTACTGCACCCTGCTAAAATAATGTTTTTTGAGACCATTCAGCTTCACACCTTCAGTATTACAATTCCTGAGGACAGATATGGATAAATGTTTTCTGTAAGTTACTTCTGAGGAGAGTTATATTAGAAACTAGTTCCTTCAAATGTACCTTATTACCTATTGGAAGTGATAATTCCAAGCTAAACTTATAAACAGGCCAATCAAGTTATGGAGACTACCTACATACGCTACATAATTCTCTGTGCCCAATAAAAATTTCTAGAACCTTACTACTTGAGTTAGCAAAGCACTGACTCAAAATCACATTACACATTTAAATATACAACAGACCCCCACTTATGAACTTGATCAGTTCCCAAGGGCTGGTTGTAACTGAGTCAATATAGCTGAGATCTGAATGCTTATCTGAGCGCGTACTATAGAGAACAAGAGGCAGATGAATCTTCTATTAATCTAATTAACCCAAGTTCATATCTCAGCCTGGTCATAACTAGATGGTTCACTGAAGTTAACATCTTTTACTATAACCCTGTTGTACAGGTATATGACATGCAGGTAAATAATACACAAACTGAAAAATTTAAGACCTTAAATCATGTCAGCTAAAGTACCCAGCAATACTACTGACTTATTTTCTCCTTTGCCTGGGACTGAATTAAATACAAAATTTCAAACGCTAATCTAGTTATACAGTGCACAGGGCAAAATAAATTCCTTGTAAAATGTTCTAGTTAATAAACACATTTTTAAAAAAAATCTGAATATATATTGGTGATGTATCTAAAAGTAGTAATTTCCAACACAGGTAATTAATGTAAGAAAATGTATGAAGCTAAATCACTTGTTTGGGATTTTCTGGGTTTTTTCCCCCCACTTTTGGAGACAAGAGTCTCAGGATGTAGTTCACAGGATAGCTTGGAACTTGTGAGATTCCCCCTCTTCAACTTCTTCTGCAGTGATGGGCTTTACAGGTGTCCCACCATGCCTGCCTAGCCAAATCGATTGTTTAACTACTATGAGATGCAGCTTCCTTTGGCGCTGCTGAAGTTACATGCCACATGCACATAAATTAGTCTAAGTCAATAAATTATTAAATTATTTTTTAAAAACCCACCATCTATAACTGTTATTTTAAACTTCTAAATCCCCTACGCTTTTTTTTTTTTTTTTAAGTTAGTTGAGGCAGGATCTCGCTTTGTAACTTGGTCTGGCCCTGAATTCACACTATGTATGTATGTAGTGTAGGATGGTCTCAAACTCCAAGCAATTCTCCTGCCTCTGCCTCCCACGTGCTGGGATAAAAAGCACCGCCACCACGACAGGCATTATGGTATATGGTACTAACGATCCATTCTAGGACTTGGCTCACCAGGCAGAACCAGCCCCACTGAGCTAAATCCCCAGCCCCCTAAGCAGGTTTTTTTTTTAAATGAAAGACTCTTTTAAAATTAAAGGTTTAATGTGCTACAATGTAGCAATAAACCTACTTTTTTTTTTTGAGAGACATTCTTTAGAGGGTGTCTGGGCTACATACATAGAGTTCAAACCAACCTAATGTACAGGAGATCCTGTCTCCAAAATAAAGGAGACACTTTTGATTTTTCAACCTGGTCTATTTTATAAACTTGTTAGGATAACTATTATAAGTTTTAAAATAAATCTGAAGATAGTATTCCTACTACATTAGTTTTGCCCAAATCTAACTAATCAAAAACTACAAGAATGTAAAGATAACACCACCTTAAGAGTCAAGAATATTAAACTTTTCACCAAAGGAAATTCTACGATAGTCAGAAAATGTGTCCTAAATGCAGATGTCCAAGTGTTCTACACTACTGCATCTCTTCAAAACGTATAAGTTTAATTCAGCAAATGTAAATTAGAAGTTTTTCTACACAAAATCATGAATTCGAGGCCACCCTGGGATACACAAAGTTCAAGGCCAACCTGAACTACATAACTAGACCCTGTCTCACAAAAACATGAAACTGTTTTACAGTCTCTGAAATATGACAAGAATTATGCAGTAGAAACTGTCCTGAAAAAATTTTCATTAGCTGACACAACTACCAGATAGGAACAATTTGTTTCTTTAAGTATTTAAACTACGCCTCTAGGAAGACTTTAAACCAGCTGATTTAGGACTTGGAACTTCATTAGCACACAGCCGGGAGGGGAGGCCCCAGGAAAAAGTTAACCCGAGGCTAAGTTCAAAGTCTTTCTTTCTAAAACCAAAGTACCACATTTAAAGAACAATTTTCAGAGCTCCTAGGTTGCTCCGCCAGTGAAGTTTTTAAGATCCTGGGTGAGAGGGGGAGGTGTTAGCATCCTTTAAAGTTTCTCAAAACGAAGAGAGGTGCCCAGGAAACACTGAAAAAACTGCAAAGCATTAATATAATTCTAAGTTCTGAGCATGAATCTCCACACTCCTAGTTGTCCCAGGAGACTTAAAAGTGACAATCACAACGAATACAACAAATTAAAGAACGCAAATGAGTTGATATGCCTTTTCATAGCATCGTAAGATTTTTTAAGTATATACATATACACGGATAGAAAAATCCCTACAGGTATTCCCAGCAAAATTAAGTGATTTGCTCCAGATGATGGAAATACAGGTGTTTTTTAATCGTTCCCTTTCAGTATTTTCGAACACAAACATGAACTGATAGTTTACACAAAAACCGCTTAATGTACCCACTGGAAGGTTACACGCACGTGTGTTTAAAAGCTCCAATTGCAACAAAAGTGAGAACTCTCAGGAAACCACTGGATTTCAAGGACACAAGAAAGAAGCCTGGAAATTACTGAAGACGGGTGGTAACTGGCCCCGGCTGACAGCCACGACCATCTCTTTTCCACCCGATTTCAATTCGTGAGAGGGGAGTAGTCGCTCCACTGTGGTGGGGGAAAGCCCACATAAAAAATTCCGTCTTTCAACCTCCCAGCTCAAGAAGAGGAAGTGGGAGGACAGGACTAGGGGGCGGCAGGCGCTCACCGAGGGAGCACAGGGGGATGGGGAGATCGGCCGCCTCGAACGAGGCTGATAAGGTCTCTCCGCCTCCCTCTGGCGCTGGGCGCGCGAGAGCCACTCGCTGAGATCGAGGCCGCTCCGCCGCAGGTTCCAGGCGCGGCCCAGGGGTGCCCTCCCAACCCAGCAGTCCCAGCCCCCATCTTACACGGCTTCTTGGCATCCTTGATCTTCATGGCGTCGGCCTGAGGGGCAAGGGGCAGCCTCGGGTCTGTAGCGCGGGGAAGAGCGGCAGCGACTCGCGAGGCGGATGGGCCGAGCTGAGAGGCCGGGCCGGTTCCTCCCCTCAGGCCGGGCAGGGCGGGCTCAGGGCGGGGCGGCGGCGCCTGGGGCGACGCCCGGCCCAAGGGGTAGCCCCCACCCCCGCGAGGGGCGGCCGGGACCTAGCGAGCTGGGGAAGGCCGCCGGCCTAGCCCTTCCGGGGCCCCCCCGCAGCCGCTCTGAACAAAAGGTCCCGGTACCCCGAGCCGCCGCCACCGCCGCCGCCGCCGCCGCACTGAGAAATAGCCCGCCCAGGCCGAGCGCCCACGTGACAATAACGCCCCCCGCACACCCGGGCCCGCTCTCCACTCGGCTGCTGGAAGTTGTAGTTCTCCGCGTCCGCAGGGCCCGCTCTCAGGCTGTAACTTTACAGATGGACTACAAACCCCAGGATGCATAGCGGCCTCACCTCCCAGGCCCCAACCGCGGCCAGAGATCGCCTCAGAGTGGTCCCAGCGAGAAGAAGGCAGGGCCTTAGTCACGCCAGCTAGGAGGCCGCCAATGGGGGCTGAGGTGGGCGGGCCTGAAGTCCGGACTCTGGCCTCCTCACCCCGCCGCCGCCGAACTAGAAGGGGAAGGGGAGCTGTACGGCGAGTGTCATGGCTGTCCTACGAGCCGCAGGCTTGAGGCAGGAAAAGCTGGTCGACTGCTCTTGGGAAGCGCTAAATTCAGGGTTCCTGACTATATTTGTGAGTTGAAGTCGTTCACGAAGGAATCCTCTTGCTTAACGTAGATACCTGAAGGTTAGGGTTGAAATGATAATCGGAGCAACAGCAGTGCTAAGGCTTATTGCCAAGGCACTCTACTGTGCACTTTTCGTGAAGTGTTTACTACAGTTCAGCAGCTTTGGGAGTCACGCACGATCACTTATGTTAGTGTCACTCATTACTGAAGATGGGGCAGGGGGTAGCTACGTTTGCAAAGCCCTTGGTTTTTGCCGTTCATGTTCTCTTCAGGGGTCTCCAGCCCAGCTCCTCAGTGCAGAGAAAATTGAGGCCCAGAGAAGAAAGTTAGGTTCTTCACTTCCCGCAGCAAGACGAGGACATCCCTTTCCTATATGTCACAATGTCGGAGATGTACCCCAGGGAAGAGAAAAGGTGGCACTGGGGGGAGGGTGTCTGCTGGCTCTCCCTCAGTCTTGTCTCTCAGTTGAATGGCCAAGAATTCAGCCCCTGATGAAACATGATTGGATTGGGAATGGAAGACGAGCGTTCCAGGGGAAAAAAAAGCACTTTTGCCAAAGAGCCTTTCTGGTGTGTCCCAGCCCAAACTCCTGTTGAGACTTAGTTTGTCAGTGTACTGTGTCAGAAGGTGGGGCTTTTGGAGATGTTCCCGGTCTTGGAGGGACTGCTATCAAGAGTGGATTAATGTATTTCTCCTGGGGCTGATTAGTCCGGTCTGGCCGAACTGGGTTTGTTAACTTAGAGCCAGGTGATATAAAGCAAGGTTACCTGTGTTGTTTTGTTTGGCCTCTTTCAGGCTTGCCGGCTTTTCAGTCTCAAATGGGTTTCTGCCTTGTGATACCATCCATAGTATGAAGAAGAACTGCCCTGTCTCCGGAGCTTTTGAGTAAACACATCTCATTTCCTTGTAATTTACCCAGCCTCAGGTATTTTATCTTAGCAACACAAAATAGATTAATAAGACATAGATGCTAGGCCAGGATAGATGGAGAAGAGACAGAAGAGACACAATTTATGGGACTTACTTTAAATGCTATTTTCTGGCCTGAAGATTGAAGCCAGGACCTTTGCACTAAGCTACATTCCCCAATCCTTTTTATTTTTTTATTTTGAGATAGGTAAGTTGGTAAGTTGTTAAATTGGTTAAATTTCCCAGGCTGATCTTGAATTTGGAATCCTCTTGCCTTGGCCTCCTGGTGTGCTGAAATGACAGGCATGTGACATTACTCCCACTTCACTTTTTACACTTAAATTTAAACTTCGTGCTAGTCTTTGAAATATGATTAAGAATTTGAATTTAAAGCAAAATAGCAAGAATAGTGGCTTAGGCCTATAATCCCAGCACTTGGGAAGGTGAGGCAGGAAGATCATGAATTTGAGGCCTCCTGGCATACAATGTGAGTTCAAGGCCACTTAGACTACATAGTCAGACCCGGTCTCAAAACAAACCTCCAACTTGCAAGGAATGGTTGTACACTCCTGAAATCCCAGCTATTTGGAATACTGAGGCAGGAAGATCATAAACTTGAAACCAGCCTGCTCAGTGTCAGTGTTGTGAAATCCCTTCTAAAGAGAGTAGGGAGGACTGCATATGGTGGCACACACTTTTACACCTGGTACTTAAGAGGCTGAGGTAGAAGGACTGCTCCAAGTTCGAGGCCAGGCTGTGCTATGTCATGATTCAAGGCCAGCCTAAACTATACAGTCAAACTTTGTCTCAAAAAACCAACCAATCAGTCAATAGATAAGGCTGGAGGTGTAGCTCAGTGCTACAGTACTACCAAAAAAGAGAAACTTACATCTTGTTCCTATTTTCCTACTATTTCATAATAAATAGATTAATCTCTGATTCTTATTGGGAATAATGATGCTGCAAGTACATTTTATAGGGTTTAGATGGAAAATGAAATAAATCCAAATAAAGTGTTCAAATTACTATTACATAGGTAGTGTACAAGTGATACTTATTTATTTTGTGTAGGAAAATTTTATTGAGAAAGAAAGCTTCTGTCTAAGAGAAGGGGAAACTTGGACAGGTGGGAAACCCCAGTGATACTTATTTTTATTGTTTCTGATGTTCTGTGATGGTAAGGAAGAAATATTACATGTCTAGATTATAGTATTTTTGTTCTTGTTGTTTTTGAGACAGGGTCTTGCTTTGTAGTTCAGGCTGACCCTGAACTCACTATGTACCCCAGGTTAGCCTCAAAATCCAGCAATCCTCCTGCCTTTGTCTCCCAAGAGCTGGAATTACAGTAGATTATAGTATTTGCCCAAAGTAGTTGGGATTGGATCCCAGATCTGATAGATGCCTTGTGGTTCCACTTTTTTATTGTTTTCACCATAGCTTCCACAGTTTTTGTTTATATCTGTAATAAAAACATCCGTCTAAGCATCTCGGTATGTGGCTCAGCAACTCAACACTGAATGATGGACTTAACCTATTTCTGTTTCATTTTCTCATCTCTCCATCCTAAACTGAGCAATAAATATTCTCAGATGATTGTTTTCCATTACTCTTTTGAGAATCATAATCTGACATGGCTTCAAAGAATACTTAATATTATTTACCCATCATTTAGGCCTAGTGTACACACCTGGTTTTCTATCAGCATACATGTTGTGATTGTTTCCTGCTTCTTTTGATAGTATTAGCTTAGAAGTCAAGGAAGTAGGGGTATATGTGCTTTGTGATAGCTAACTGTAGAATGAGAGGAAAGAGAGCTAGAAATGAAAAGCCATAGGAATTTGGATAAAGTCTTCCATGTAGGTTGTCATTAGTTTCCCTGGCCACAAAAGTGAGAATACTCATGGATAGGTTAAGTTAGATTTTTAAATAACACCTATCCAGTTCCTGGAGTTAATAACTTACTCTGGGACTGCCCTTTGGGTTATAAACATGGTAGTGAGAATTCTAGTCTTCAGCTTGTTGTGATACAGGGTGTGGTGGTGCATGCCTGTATTCCCAGCACTCCAGAGGCTCAGGCAGGAAGATCAGTCTGAGTTCCAGGCTGGCCTGTACTGCACAGTAAGACCCTGTCTTTAAAAAAAAAAAATCTGCCATGGAATTGCTTCATGGCCCTGGGAATGTCCTTTCTCCAAATTACTCATGGGCAAAGTGGAAGTATTGAGATTGCCTCTGTCCCTGCCCTTTGAGGTTTCTTAGAATCTGTCCTCCTTTCAGAAGTAATGTGAAAGTTTTACCATCAGGTTTTTCCTTAAGTTTCATAAGCATGATTGAAACTGACAGGGTGTCTTGTTTCAGTTCTGGTCAGGCTTTGTTCAACTCCTGCTGGGCCTTGGCCCCAATCCCTCCCCCATAGTTTTTGATTCATTGCATTTTCTGTTTTCTAACCTGCCCTCAGTCTTGGCAGGGTGACTGTGGGAATTGGGAAGAACACAATCACAGGCGTGAG
>PVIR01016333.1:0-36839 GCA_004026965.1 Petromus typicus | reverse complement strand
TTTTTTGTTTTAAACTACTAAGACCTCAGTATTTATTGCAGTGTTGGCACTTTGCTATAAAGAAGTGGGTTTGAGGTGACAGTCTGGCATTCTGTTTCTGAAAGTTTCACCCTCACTGCCCTATGTGCTGAAAGGCTGGGTCCTCAAGAAGGGAGGAAGAAAGAAAGGCGACAGTGAGCACCGAACTCACAGCCCTGCACACTTTTCCTCAGGCTACTACTGTTCTTCAGTTTCATCTGCCTCCCCTGAAATCATTTCTTCTTCCTCTGAAATTGTCTATGGCCCCATTTCTTTCCTCCTATGAGGAAGGTATTTAAGTTTCAATCATCTGGGCCTTGTGAGAGTGTCATAGTTTGTGTCACCATAGGAACTTACACATAAATAAATTTGTATGCTTTCTGTACTGTAAATTTATAACTTGTCTTCTATCTGTTTGTTTTACAAACTCATTAAAACTTTAGGATCTGAAGAGAAATTTTCCTTTTGTCCCTACTCAATCCATCAATATAAAGATTACTTTAAATTTAAAATGTTTGAGCTATTCTGGGTGCAGGGAGGAAAAAAAAAATCCTCATTTGAATTTCAGCTGATTAGAGTTAGTTAGCTAATTATAAAGCAGGGCTTCCACAAAATTTGACTTCCTTTTAATTCCTTTTAAGGGAGTTTCCTGTTTGGAAGAAGAATATTTTGGGAGGCATAAATTCAGCAGTTATAAATCTTCCTCAGGGGATTTTTCCACCAGGAAAGAGACTGTGTATTTACAACAGAACAAAAAAAACAAATAAAATTTTTATACTTTCCCATTCTACCTCTGACTAAACTTTTCTCCTAGCTATTTCCTCCTATTTTGGTCAATACCAAAGAACACCTTACTATTTACTTCCATCCATGTTAATAATAAACTCCACCTTTTCTCTCTTTAGTCACATGTCAGTTAATTTCCAAGTCTCTAACCACTCAAGTAAGCAATGAGTTGTTGGTGTCTGGAAAGTTTTTGCTTTTGATGAATTATTTCCACATGAAAGTGTTCAACTGTGGATGCTTTCTGTGATAGTGGATGTTGAGTATCAACTTGGTAGGTTTGGAGAACAACTGAGATTAATAAAGTACCCTTTTAGGTATGTTTAGGTGGGTCATAGGGGCTTAACTTTGGGGACTATTCTAGCTTCTGACCCCTTCTTCTCAGTCTCTTCTACCTTCTCTGTTCCTTGATGCCATGAGCTGAGAAGATTTCCTTCACTACAGCCTTCTACCCTGATATTCCTGTCATGGGCTCAGCTAATCATAGATTAAACCCTATGAAACTGAGCCACAATAAATCCTTTTTCTGTAAACTGTATATGTCAAATACTTTGTCCCAGTACCAGAAAGTTAACAATGCACTGTCACTCATCTCTAGACCACAATTCCAAATATAGATCTCCTTTTTCTTGATTTCCTTCCAAAGCATAAAATAAAGTCTGTTTGCAAATATCATGGAAATAAAATTCCTATCAATAAATACTTTCCCAAATTAGTGTAGAAAGGAAGCAACAGATTTAATTACTAAATACAAAAATGTATATACATATGGCAGCCTCTAATTATGAGGTTCAAATGAAATTTCACCAAAGCAAGATAGGAATAATAAAATGTCTCTTACCATAGCCCCTCCACAGACAAATACAGCCATGCATTGCTTAATGATGGGTATATTTTCTGAAAAAAAAATGCATCATTAGCTGTTTTCATTATTGAGTATCAGGCTATACTTACATGAACTAAGATGGCCACAACTTTGCAGGTGATATAGCATGAGGGTACCACTGCCACATATAAGTCTTCCATTGATTGAAATGTAATTATGTGGCAGGTGACTATAGTTTCAGCTCAAGTGAGTTCCTAGCTCAAATCCAGAGGTACAGATTGATATTTTCAGGGGCTGTGAATCTTTGGAAGCATTCCTATAAAATGAACCAAGAGATAGGCTTATTTAGTCCCCAAAGAGATTTACCTATGTTCCAAGAAGTTAAAGATACAAACCAGTGCTGTTTCAACCGACCTCTTCAGAAGGGTTCTGGATTTCTGCTGTAGCTTCTCACTCCCTTTCCTACCTCATGCTCCATGCTTCTCTTCTTGGACACCTTCGTCTCTGAGACTAACCCAAAAAACTCCATTTCTGTTGTATTATTATGAGCAACAGTTAAATTTTCCATTTACTTCCAGGCTCTGGAGCACTGAAGACATTTCCATTCTTTAATAGCATTTTTCTGCTCTTCTACAACTGTTCGCTGTAACTCCTGACCTCACTGCCTGCAGAGGAAAATGGGCAAAGGCTTCCACATTTCTTTTATTGAAGCTGACTAAGGAAATTCAAGATTTGGGCTATGTGACCTATTTCTTTAAATAGAGGTTTAATTGTATTCCTAAACAAAATTCTATTTTAAAGTAAAATAAATAGCATTTCTTCAAGTAAGCAAGAAGCTCTGACAGACTAATGGTCAACCTAACTCCATGTCAGAAGCAGGATGTCATTGTGATCCCTATTCTTTATCCTTCTTTTGTTTTAATATGTACCCTGTTTTCTCTCTTTCCAAAAGAATATTTTTAAAAGGTGTTCATTATTTCTGATATTCCAAAATTTCAAAACAATATATTTGGTATGTATTTTTCTCAACTTTTCTGCATGGGCTTAGTTGGTCCCTTCAATCTGAAGACTGGGAAATTCTCATCTCAATTTTCAGTAGTTTCTTCCTCTCATTTTTCACTATGGAACCTCCTTGGGTCCTCCATAACTTAGAAAGTAGGCTTTATAGATTTGTTTCTCCTATTTTTCATCCTTTGTCTTTCTGTTCTACTTTCTAGGAGAGCTCATCAACTTTCAGTCTTTGTGATTGTCATTCCAGTAACCATTTAAAATACTCAGGTGCCTAGAAAAATTTATTTTTTTCAGGTTTGTTTATTTTTAATAGTTGTTCTTGTTAGCAATTATAGTGACATTTTACCTCAGGATATTATCATTGTTTTTTGTTTTCAATAGTCTTTGTTTCCTCTGTATTCCTGTTTTCTGTTTATTTAATCTCATCTCTCTTGGGTAACATGACTCTTGAAGAGTATGTTGATCTTTATCTTTTCATATTAAAGGCCCTAAATTTTTATAAGTTCTGTCTGTGGACAGGACTGGCCAAATGTGGAAGTCAAGCAGCTATTTAAGTCAGTCTGTGGAAGTCTTTCCAATCTCAGTATTTTTTTCTTTTCTTCTTTTTTCTATTTCTCTCTCTTGCTCTCCTTCCTTCCTTGCCTGAGTACTCACACCAGACTTCTGGTACTCTGAGGAAGATGGAAAAGAAGCTATGGGTCCCCTGTCCAGCAGCTACACTTTCACTAACTGAGTTTGACTAAGTCTTTGCAGCTTCTAAAGGATATGTGCTTCCAACCCAGCTACACCATCCATTTTCCCAATATAAATTGCTGCAAATCTGTACAATTTCTGGCCAAAATTCTGAATGACAATCTAATGATTGCATATATTTATCATTTGCTCTCATTTAATCATCAAAACAATCATGTGGTATAATTATACTTTAGTTTTTAATTTCTGCATAAAAATTACCCCCAAATTTAGCAGCTTAAAGCATAAACCTATCACCTGATTAATGGCAAATAAGATTTGGGTAAAACATCTATGTGATTATGAAATGTAATCCCACCAATACTTTGTGCCTTCTCTCCCTCCGCCTCTCTCTCTCCCTCCCTTCCTCCCTTCCTCCCACTTTGTCTCTCTCCTACACACATACACACACACACACACACACACACACACACATATATATGCATATTCCTTGGGAAAATGTAATGCATGTAAGACATGAATAGCAATATTTTGCTGGAAATGAAAATATTTTCCATATAAGCCACTTCCTCCTTCTCCTATCACTTGTCTTTATGGTAGATGTGGATATCTGGCAAGCTGACAGTGTCATAGTTCAGTGTATATCTCTTCCTTTTTTTTCCCACCTCATCACCTTTTCAAAAAGCTCTAAATATTAAAAAAAATGTTAATTTTATGAGACTAATTGTGGCATGGGGGTATTATACATGAATTAGAAAACAAGATGTATTCTATTCTAGTAACATTTTGAAGGAAATTAAAATGACAGTATAACAAAAAAAGATAAATTGCTATTATAGATGCTTTTATAATGGAAATTAAATAGTTGTCTGCAGTGCACATAGAACATCTGCTAACTCAAATTAAAATGAATAAGAAACTAAATTAGAACTGTTTTTTCCATCTAATCATAGAGACTACTAAACATATTAAGACCTAGACATTGTTAGTACGTTGAAGGCATCGCCTTTTAGTGAGTATAACATAGTAATTGAAGTAATAACTGATTAGTATCCTCGGAACCTAAGGAGTGGCTGACTGATGGCTGCCTTGGAGCTTAACTAACAGTTGGGTAGAACCACTGGGCAACATCAATTCAGTAACAGCCACAAAGGTGGAGAATTTGTTCTAAATCTCAAGCCAATATTGGTCCTAGTGCTTTTTCTTCAGTTGAACCAATTTACATTTTGTTGCTTTAATTATCTTGTTATCAAATTCATTACTTTAAAAATGCACATACATTATCAAAGTACTTTATGCCAGGCATGGTGGCTCATGCCTGTAATCCTAGCACTCAGAAGGCAGAGGCAGGAGGATTGCTGTGAGGCTAGTCTGGGCAACAGAGTGAGTTTACAGCCAGCCTGAACTACAAAGGGAGACCTTGACTCAAAAAAACAAAACCAAAACATTATCAAAGTACTTTCAATCTTATTTTTGAATTCTGGAGTCTAGATGCCCTAAAAACCAGTAGAAAACATATTATCAGAAACTGGACAGCCTAAACTAGGTGTGGTGGTTCATGTCCATAATCCTAGCACTTGTAAAGCAGATTTGGGAGAATTGTAAATTCAAGAGCAGCCTGGGCTACACAGTGAGACCCACTCAATATCAAAACAAAACAGAATTGGAAAACCTAGCAGAAAGAGGCAAATGCAATACCAATTTCTTCTAAGAAGTACAGCCTCCTGCTCGTCTCTTCCTCCTTTCCCTGTAATTCTCCTCACTGATCTTTTTGATCTTGGTGATCTGACTTCCTTGCTTTTGACACTTTTTCATCATTGAAAAAGAAACAATATTCTGCTTTCCTCAGTAGCACAGAGATCAAAGTTGGTTCAAATCTCACAAGTTAGATTAGCATCACAACAACCCAAAAAAGATACGAAGATTCTTAAAGCATTTCACATTTTTACAATGCTAAAAATCAAAGGAATGGTCTATATCAGTAGGAATCACTTTCATTCTACAAAGTAGGAAACCTAAATAACAGTGCTTCAAACATATTACAGTAGTTATTTTCTTTTGATTTTTCAGACTATGAAAGATTCAAGGCGCTTTCTGCTTTAACATCACGAGTGTGTACTTTTCACCCTTATGAATACTTTGTGAAACCATGATAGCTGCTTCTTTTTCTTCTTTTTCCACTTTGTTCCTATATCCTAGGAAGGAATAATAAAAGAGAAGAAAGGTGAAAGCCACGGGCCAACTCAGTTGTACCTCTCTTAGAACTTCCCTAAGCATCTCATATGAGAGATTTTTCTCTCCGGGCCACAGCAATGTTATGGCCATCTCCAGCTCAAGGACAGACCGAATCAGGTTTCCAAGCTAAACTACACAGTCCCAACCAAAACCAAAATGGAGATCTGTTCGCGAGAAAGAAGAGAGAAATTTATATCAGGCAGACAAGTAACATTGCTAACTGGAATTAGAAAAAAAAAAACTCAAAAATATCATAATGAATGCAGAGGGGAAAGACAGATATAAAGCAATTTCAGACATAAAATGGAGAACAGGTAAAGATGACCTAGCCTCTGCCTCCTAGAGGTGAGAAGCTCCTGGCTACCTGCATGTTAAACTCACTCATTCATCTTCACTTGCCCTGGGTCAGAAAAACAATAGCTGACTTGCTTAGGGAAAGTTCTGAGGAGTGAACTGGCTCCCTGGGGTGATTCGGGAGGGGCTTTTGGGGGCTGGTATGAAAGGCCGGCCACGTGGGTCAGCTACAGATAAATGATGTTCCTAAAATAAATCTCAAGAAAGAACTGGGCCACTGATGCCGGGTTATCGACAGCTTCTGCAGGAGCTGAGTCAGAAGAGGGCAAGAGGACCGCCAATGAAAGGTAATAGAAGTCCAGTTTGCAAGAGAAGTGCTGTACAGGCATTAACTTTATTAGATGGGAGTATGCACAGAAAATTAGTTTTATTTGAGATTTAATAAGCTTGGTGCATTTTTGAGATGTTCTAACCGTTCGCCATTGTCTCTGGGAACAGTGACATACAAGGATGTAATTCTCTATGGTCTGAGATGGATCGCATGAGGCATGGAATACCAAGACTTGTTACTTTACAATTGAAGCAAAATTAAATTTGCTTTGAACTTGAATCTTGTACAGACTGAAAATAAACCTCTAAATTCTGCCCAGCTACAGTGTGAGGTTCTAATGTTACAGAAACAAAACTGACAAAAATTGACCAAGACTTGTTTTATGGCCACAATAGTAGAGTGCACTGTAGATAAATGCAGTCTTACAGCAGCTGTGACATGTTAGAGGATAAAGATAAAGGCTGGACATGAGAGTGTTTTTAAAAATGGAACTGATCTCTACCCTGGTGTAGAGCTTGGCTGGGTAGTATAGAATCTGGTGAATTTCAAGAAAGTTCACCTGTGCTTGGGCCACACATTCCTTGCGTGATGCTGTATGTGAACACAGAGCTGTCTGTAACATTCTTCACTGGAAACCTGAGATTTCAAAAAGTCAGTGTCCTGCCACTTAAGGGAACATCATAGAAATGAGCTTTTATGTCATTACGCAAGATCTTTTATGTGCTGTGATTTGTAATATGTTTTGTGAGACTCTTTGGGATTAAAGTTTTGGTTACAAATTATTTAACTTGGAAGTATTTTTTCTTTGAAGGTTCAAAATATATAAGCTTAATACTATGTCCAAGTATAGCATTCTTATTGGAAGCCATACTTTATTTTTCTATAAAGTGCTTTTTAATTAATAAACTAGCTTAATTATGTAATAATCAGCTGGGCCCCATGAGCATCATTCTTCTGCAAAGAGCAGTTGGACACATCTGGCAGGAACTGTGGGTTTGTCTTCTAACATAAAGGAAAATTTTCTCATCTAAATGATGATCAGTAGTTATCCGATTTTTAGGAGGTAAAGCCAGTTCAGGATCATTATATTTAGTGAATTTAGTGACTGACCTTGTAATCAGCAAACTGGTACATTGTAACCCACACCAAGTTGCCCGAAAGAGACTTTAATCTTTAGTATGAAAACTCTCTACAGTCTAAAAACTTGTGTCCATTTTATAATTTGAGATGTTGTGTGGGAATTCCAAATTGATACGAAAGTAAAAAAGTTCACAATACTGGTTCAAATGTAACAGTGCAGAGTTGAATATGGAGGTATGTATAAGCTTCGTCTTAAGAGTCTTATGTTTTCAATTTTTTGTACAGTTAAATTAAATCATAATGGAACAGTAAAAAAAAAACTGGAAGGAGGAAGAAAGCTAGCAGATGAGGGCTAGCAGCATCTGTGAAAGGCTTAGAAGTCGCTCATCAAGATCTGCACAGCAAAAACAGTAGAAATATGAGAAAGCAAAGCAGCAGGAAGCCTCCCAAACCCCTGACTCTCCGAAAGCTGATCTCATGGGCAATGAGCAGAGGATGCTACAGCAAAAAACTGAAAAACCAAATGTTCAAAATACTTGAAGAATTAAAAAAAGGAAATACATGTGCAATTTCATAGGGTGTTTAGCAGGCTCCAATAAGATTTTATTAATCAGAGAAAGGATTTGAGTAATATTTGGTCAGCTTAAAGAAAAAATAATAAATTAGGTTTAAAAAGATAATACAATACCTAAACAATCAAGAATGAAAAGAAAGCAAGCAGAAATAAAGAATTAAATGGAAAGCATGTATAGCATATTTGACCAGCATAAGGACGAAATGTCAGAAATAGAAGACAAAGTGAATTTAGTTGATCATAAACTCAATGATACTCTAAAAATGAAAAGACATCATTCAAACTGGACCCAACAGCTTCTAGATGACTCAAAGAAAAAAAACTTTAAAATTCAAGGAATAAAAGAAAAGTTAGAAGATGAGTCAAAAGATATAAAAAAGCAGAGCCAATATTACCAAAACAGTCATGTTACCAAAACTGATATACAGAATTAATTCAATCCCAATCAAACTATCAATAGCATTCTTCACAGAACTAGAAAAAAAATCCTAAAATTTATACAGAATGAAAAGAGACCCAAATATCAGAAGCAATTCTAGAACAAAGCAAGAGCAAAGCAGGAGGTATCACAGCCTCAAATTTCAAGTTATGTTACAAAGCTATAGTGATTTTAAAAAAGGAGAGAGGGAGAGAGAGAGAGAGAGAGAGAGAGAGAGAGACAGAGATGGAACTGGCACAAAATAGACATGTGGATTGAAGTAACATAATAAAAGATACAGAAACAAGTCCAGGCACATTCAGCCACCTGACCTTTGACAAAAGGGCAAAAACATAGACAGGTGAAAAGATAGATTCCTTAACAAATGGTCCTGGGAAAGCTGGGATTTGACATGCAGAGGAGTAATAACTCTAGACCAGTGATGGTGCACATTTTAGAGATGAGCACTCAAACAACAACCCCAAACCCCTGATTTGTTGCAAAGTGCCAACACTGCAACTCAACCCGATTATTGAGGCTTTAGATCAGAAAAACAACCATACATTGACATCCTTTGTCTTAAAAGAAAAGCAACACACACCCCATGGATTTGCCATCACTTGTCTAGGCCATTTCCCTCACTCTGTACTAAAATAAAATCAAAATAGATCAAAGGCTTAAGTATTAAAACAGAAACACTGAATCTTCTACAAGACAAATTAGGCAAAACCCACAGCGAAAGACAGGGGCTTTCTATGACAAAAGCCCTTTTGCTCAAGGAATAACATCAATACCTGTGATTATATGAAGTTAAAAAACTTCTCAGCAAAGAGGAAAAAACAAAAACACACAGAGAGAAGAAACACTTTGCAGAATGGGGGGAAAAATTGAGCTACTCCTTGAGACAGTGCTCATTCTCTCTAAGATGCTTTTCCTTGTGTTCTCCAATTCATTCACAATAGCCCTCAGGGATAGAGATCCACTGTTTTATTATCACTTTCCACAGGATAAAATAAAGGCAGAAAACAAGTATTTTGTCCATAACACATAAGTCATATGTGGGAGGGCAAAGAACCATGTGTAAGTGTTGGAATCTGCACAGCATTCAGGAAGCCTCCACCAAGGGGACCACCTGTACTGTTTCAGTGCTTAAAGTCCTGAGTGCTAGAAAACCATAGGTCTTGGGCAAACTGGGCTTACTGGCCAGCCACCCTGTTATCTGATGTTAAGCTGTTATCTTTCATAGCAGAAAAACATTCAGTGTTACAATTAAAATACAATTTAAAAACAATAATGTAATGACTCCAAACCCGTAACAGTTTCTATAATCTTTTTTCTTAACCATGGAGTATCTAAGGTACCAGATGCCTTACTGTTAAAGAAGGATTTATCCAATGTTCAAAATATTTTTACATCTCACTTTACCTTTTTTCTTGTATAAAGGTGAGTTCCATTATAATCCTAGAAAAGCTGGTTTAGAGATTATATTAATTTTAAAAATTAATAATCAATTTATTAATTCACAGATTCTAATTTCATTGTTCCACAATTTAAATTCAGATTATAAATCTCATCATTCCTTACTAAGCTTAGCAAATTCAAACTGTCACTTTTAATGGGCTTCAATTAATAGCTGGTTTCATTCTCAAATGTAGTTAATTAAATCTTTTTACATGTTTCAAATTGGGTTTATATATTTAATATATTGTCTTTTTTTTAATTCTTCAATTTTCTGAATGACAGACCTTCTCAAATAATAAAGTATTTTATGAATCAAACCAGTTAATCTTAAAAAAATGTAGTGAATCTTAGGGTCTATTGAATATTCTAATACTATATTTTGAATGAATAAAGTTTCTACTTAAATTCATTAGCACAAATCAATCACCCAATTATTATTTTTTAAGTTGTAGTTAATATCATAAGCCAAATTCTTGTTATTGTTATATAACACTAAATATACACAGATCACAGGTTCTTCAGTAAATGAAATATTATGATATATTTTCATCTTTTAAATACTTGTCGTTAATTTATAACATAGTTATTGAAATAATATCTGATTTGAATTCAGATGTCTTCATTGCTTTCTATAATTATTTTACAACTTTCAAAGGTCCTGTGCCATTTCATCTGATTAACTCAAGTAAAATTAAGCACGTGGGTCTTTTAAATTTTTCTGGCTTTGTATTTGTCTGTGGTGTTGGGGATGAAATCCAGGGCCTGGCACATGCTGGGCCAGCACAGTACCACTGACACCATCCTCGGCCCCTGCACACTTTTTAATAGATTTTCAATTTTGAAGTCTACATTTCTTGAAGCAGGACACAGTTAACTCTTTAAACCACAGTTAACTCTATAACTCCCGGCACAGATAACTTTAACAGGAAGACAGGAACACAAGTGGTTTTAATGAAGCCAGTGGCTCAATGAGTGACTCCTGTCAGTCTCAAGAGTCCTGAATAGATGTTTGTGTTTCTGTATAGACCAATTTTCACATCTATGAAACTTAACTCGTTGGAGTTTCCCTGGGAATATAGCAAGCAGGATCCACACAGAGTGGAGCAGTGGACTGGGGAGAGCGAAGAGTTCTAGCAGGACTTTTTGAGTCCATTATGCTCCATTGGTGACAGATTACAAAAATGGTCATCTCTACTCACGTACATCTTACAAAAAGCACAGTTACCTAGTTTATCCAGAGTTTTCTAATTACATAATTAACCTATAGCTGTCCAATTCTACAAGGAGGGTGGTCTCCTCTCTCAAACTCATGCTCCATATTTGAGTAGATATGCACATTGGTGTGCGCGTGTGTGTGTGTGTGTGTGTGTGTGTGTGTGTGTGTGTCCCCACACGTACACACAGGTGATAGCACTAGAGAATGAGCCTAAGATTTTCAGAGAAGCTGACAGCAATAATGTTCACCGATCATAATACTAGTTATTCCAAGACATAGGACATAGAGACATATGCGGCTTCTTACTTGAAACGTTTTTCACTAAAATAATATTTTTGAAAGGATGTCTTTTTTTGTATGGATATGGAAAGATGTACAGACCATATTGTCAGGTTTAAAAAAAAAGAGATTCTAAAACATATATATGGTATTACTTCCTTTTTGAAACATATGGATAAAAATTTAATGTGATAGAATAGAATATATGTGATCTCAAAAAAAGCACAGTAAATATTAAAACTATTCATCTCTAAGGTAAAGCTGGAATGAGGACTCTAAGGATATAATTTATAGCAGCCTAGAACAGAAGCTCCCAGGTCAAGATCTGAAGGAAGCTTTGCGTGGGGCCCCCTAACAGCTCCAGGCTCTTTCCAGTTTTATTCCCACCATCTTCTGTGTACGTCTTCTATATTTCTAATCACAAGATTGTCTGTTTCCCTCAAGTCATTTTCTCCCAGTTCCAGTCAGGAATAAGAAAGAAACAGAGAGGAAAACACGTGCACCAGATGAGTTCATCTCTTCTTCTCAGGGAAAATGTGGCTTTCCAGAAGCCTCTCTTCTTGTCCCTCATTAGCCAGGATTACGTGACACGGTGACCAGTGACTGTAAGGGAGCCCTGTGAACCCCGGCTTTTCAGGGGTCCTGATGTCTCAGACATAATCAGAGTTCTTTCCTGTAAGGGAGAAAAGATATGTTTCTGTATTGTTTTTATTTTTACATGAGTGTTCTATGTGTTTGTGTAAGGTGGGAGGCCTTCCAGATGGAAAAAAATAGCTTGACTTAAAATATCTAAATTTATGGAAATATTTCTAATATACTTGTGTATGACTCTATTTTCAGAAGATAGATAATGCTCTGAAGTGCCATGAATTTCATATGCAATATAACTTATTGTGTTCAAGATACAATAATCAGAAGAATCATTTCCCTGTGAGAAAAATGGATTGAGTTCCTGGTAGAAGGGAAATTAGTAAAGAAATAGTCTTGCACCAGTATGAGTGAAATGCAAATCAGATCTGTGATTTCTTTCAAATTATTTTTTAAAAATTATTTTCCATTTAACTGGTAACAGTGCAGTTTAAAAATACCAGAAATTTACCCTCAGCCAATCCATGAACATTCTTAAATTTAAAAGATTCCTATCCTCTCATCATTTAGCCTTTTCACTTATTTACAATCTTAAGTGACTTCCTACTTTTCAAACTGGAAGCTATTTATTATACTCATTTATTATATATTTATTTGCATAAGCAAAAGAGTTGTGACCTACAGCACTGAGATCTCAAAGGATAAATAGTGTAAGGTGTTTGCTTGTGTTGTTTTTTGTTGTTCCCTGTAAAATTCTATGTGTGAGAATAAGCAATAGGCTTTTCTCAGTTTTTGTTTTGCTTGTCTATCGTATTATTACCTTTTGGATAAAGAATTTTTCCCATGAGTTGGAAGGGAAGACTTTATGGGGAGATGGAACCTTCCTCTGCTGTCGGTGGGAATGTAGACTGATGCAACCACAGTGGAGATCACGGTGGAGATTCCTCAAAAAACTAAGAGTACATGTCCCATTCAGCCCTGCTCTTTCCCTGCTGGGTATATCCATGAAAAAATTAAAAGCATCATATCACAGTGATATATGTGCACTTATGTTTATAGCAGTTCAGTTTGTAGTATCTAAATCTCGGAAGCAGTTCAAATGCCCATCAGTTGGAAACTAAAGATGTGTTTTTTATAAAATGGAGTATTACTCACATATGTTTTTAATTTTTTTTCTTACCTCTGAGCTACATCACCAGCCCCAAATGGAGTTTTACTCATCCATAAAGAATGGTAACTTAGAGACATTTAAATGGATGTACTTTGAGGTCATACTCACAACTGAAATAAATATGACACACAAGTAGAAACACTATATCATTTCTCTTGTGTGAGAAACTGAAATGAGATCCAAAATGTAAAATATATAGGAAATATTGTGAAATAGGAAGAAGATCTTCAAAAAGGGAAGGGCAATTGGGAAGGAGGATATGGAAAGCAAAGAAGAGAAAGAAAAAATCTGATGGTGAAAGGAAAAAATGGAAACAAAGCTTATGTATATAGGGGAGTGAAAGGGCTGAAGGGAGGACAAGGGAATGGGAAAAAATGAGAACAAAGATAAATCATGTACAGGTACAAATTCTCAATGCTGAATATGATCGTAATGTTTACCTAAAATGTATCAAACAACTCAACCTTTAAAAATTTATTTTATTGGTACATTTTATATATGATTTTATGAAGACATTTTATATATACATCATGATCACACCAACATTGAGAATTCGCACCAGTATATTACACGACTTAATTCTCATTTCTCACATTTCCCTGCCCACCTTACAACCCCTGCCCACTATATACATAAGCTTTGCTTCCTTTTTTCAGCTATCAAATTTTTTCTTTCCCTTCTTTACTTACTCCCACCCCCTTTTCTTTGAATATTTTCTATTTCCCAATATCTGTCGTACAATTTATAACTCAACAAACTCAATTCTTAAAAAAGAAAAAGAAGTAGCTGCCTGAAGGGAAGGCATGCATGTTTGTGGAGAGGCTCAGTGGCCTGGAGAAGGGTCGGGGCCAGGAGCTGACCAAGGGCACTCCACCAGTGAATCAGAATCCTCCACAGAGTGAAATTTCAGAAGACATGTGGCTCAGAAAGTTCCTCATTGCACCTGTTGATTTCTAGTGGAAAGTAGTTTTCCCCTTTATGTCTCTGAGGGAAAGTAATCGATTGACAGATACGTCTAATGTAATGAAGGAACTGAGACTGTGAACAGACTGAGGAACAATGTTTCAAAAGGTTTTCTTTAAGCTGTTAAATAAAATAATATTGGCACAGTGTCCAGCAATTAAATTAGTGTTGCAAAACACCTCCTTTCCCAGAACCACCTCCACCACTAACTGAGACCGCAGCCCTGTTACCGTGTTGTGCAACACTGGAAGCAGACAGGAAAAGCCACCCCAACCACTGACACATGAGCCAGAACTGCCAGGGCTGACAGAAAGCACTTCTGAAAACTCAAAAAACAGTCAGGTGTAGGGACATGTGCCTCAAATCTCAATTATGGCAGGAGGACTGCTGTAAGTTCAAGGCACTAATGAGACCTTATCTCAAAAAACAAAACCAAAAAAGTCAGTCAGTACATCTCTGTTTACATTTTCTTCTCTTCTTCTACTTAAAAATTAATTATGGCATGTTTTATCAGAAATATTTAATATTTTGTCAGTGTATCAAACTTCAATTACCATTCATGAATTTCACAGCAATGAGGATGAGTCATTAGTAGGATATTCATTACTTAATCTTGGTTAAATAAAATGGTTATTTGTGTCCACTCTTTTCCAGGACTTCTATCCTTACTCAGGCTGTTAATGCAGTGCTTCTGTGATCTGCTTCCTCCTGAGGTGGACAAGAGCTTAAACCCTTTTCTCTCTCCAGTCTATTGAACTGCCACATTCTAGAGCTCCTTCATACATATTTGATCAACTGAGTCCTCTGATTAAAAATCATGATTTCAGTACTAATCACTCTTTGTACCTCTAGAACAAAATACCCAATGCCTGTAACATAAAGGCAGTTGTGGTACCAGTTGATTGGAGCAGGAGCAAAGAGATAAAGAAGTTTATTTTGGCTCACAGACTTCAGAAGATTCGGTTCACAGTTGGTTGGCTCCATGGCAGAAGAGCAAGTGGGAGAAAGCTGCTGAATCGATGACAGCCAGAGGGCAGACAGAGAGCCTGGGATGAGAAGATGCTCTGCCAGGTCATGCTCCTGTGTAACGTTCTTCCTTCGAAGGCGAGGGAGACCAGGAGGATGATCGTGGACAGACAACAATTCTACCAGCTAGTGGCTGGTAGCTGCTCACAAGCTACCAGCTGATGGCTGATAACTATCAGCTAAGTACCTGACAGGACTAACAGCTGGTGGCTGATAGCACAAGCTTGTATAGTGCACGTGCAGAAGCAGTGGCCATAATAGCTGGCCTTGGGAAAAGAAGAGGGAAGGTTACCTGAGTACATGTAAACATCTTAAGGAGAATACAAAGAACAGTTCCAAATCCCTGCAGAACATCTGATATAGCATAAAGTAATCAAAGAGGAAGGAGCATAGAGAATAGAATGGCCCATGCATCTACAAGCCACTTTTGGCCTGGGTCTCGGCCTTCCTGGGATAAGTCGTGCAGCAGCCACATCTCCTCAAGTGACCCTGACATTCCTGGAGACCCAACTTCTCCTGACCGGGCTCCATATCTTAATAGCACATTCAGACATGACTTCATCGGTTAGTTGGCAGGTGAGTATAATTCTCCTGAAAGCCAAACACATTTTCAAAACCCGCCCTCTGTACACATGAGATCTAGGGGGACATTTTAGAGTAAACAATAACAAGTTATCATTGTGGAAGAATATATACCAGCTGCTTGTCTGGTTATGCTGGCCTCTATGATATGAATATTCCCGCACTACCACAAAACCTTGGGCTCCATTCCACCTTGGCTCTAGCCTATTACTCAAGGTATTCCTGATATCGTGTGTTTTAACCTTGGAAGTGATTCTAGATCACTGTCTGAACTTGCCCCTCCTCTATATCTCAAGAGAAGTTAATTTTTATACCTCTGTCACAATCACTCTTGTGATAGATGTCTGTATGTAAGAATTTCCCCATAAGCTTAAAACTTAGGGGCCAAAATTCTCCATTCTCACTTCTTGGACAATTTCCCTATGCAAACTACAGCATAAAAGGAGGATTGTGTACATTAATTTTTAGCCCCCATACCTTTAGTTGATTACAGCAGGAGTAAATACTTGACCTCCACTAAGCCAATCAAATTTTCTCCAAAATTTGGAAGTGCATCACACCTATGCAGACAACATATTCATACATAATCTAGTTGGCTGGTCATGTACATTTGCAGTCTGAAGCTATGGCTTGGGAGCTGAGCTCCGATGGATCATGTACAAATGGGTGAGAGGATGGAGGAGAATTACAGAAAGAAAATGAAACAGAAATGTGACAGAGACAAGACTCCATACAACCAAACAGAAAATGGAAACAGATCCAAGAGAATGTGTGGACTGAGGATGCAGCAAAAAAAAAAAAAAAAAAAAAAAAAAAAAAAAAGACATGTAACAACTTTCCATTGTTAAGGAGACTTGAGTGTCTTTTTGTCTCATTACACTTCATGTAAGCAGATGTGAGTTAGAATGATCATTCCTTTCAGCTAAAGCGTCTCTTCTTCATACAGTCTAGCATTTAGTTTTGATCATTAAATGTTTATTAAAGTGAACTCTTCGACAACATTGTGTTGAATAGAATGTCCTTGAATGGAACTGTGACCAAACCTCTGAAATTCAAAACGTCAGTATGTGACACATTTGACAGCTGTAGTTGTTCCCCCTGGGCTGATTTTCCAGCATGCACAAGATAGGACAGAGCTTTCCCCACTGTTCCAAAAAGTCTCATAAATATTACATTTAAAAAATCAAGAGAGCTTTTTCACCAGAGCCATATACATTTATTACCAATGCTATTAAAAATGAATAGCTCAATATTTTATAGCATTCCAGATTTTCAGTAATCTCGGGGTTAACTTGATATTGATTGATCGAATGAGCACTATTATCAGAAGGCTACATATAAAATATTTACAAGCAGAAATATAGACAATTAGTTGCAAGAGATTCTTGATTAAGATTTGTAGAATTCTATCTTTTCTGAACTTACTAACAGGGCCAAAGTAAGCTCCCATTATAGCTGGACCCTGCAGAGGAGACCAGGATTGACCTCCAGGAAAATGTGACCATTATTTAGACATATTCATTTTGAAGCTCTTTCCTGAAATGAAATAAATAAATTAGAGACTAGTCAATGTTAAAATAAGAAATACATAGGACTATGTTATTAAAACAATTTAAGAATATATTATTATACCTTACAAATATTACCTGTTTTGTACATCTGATTAAATGTACATAATGTCAGAAATTTAACAGTACATGCCCATTGATGTATGTTCTTCAACAGAATGATAAATACTTAAAGAGTAGCATGACTGCATTGTTAAATAAAAAGAAAGATATTGTTTTCCATATTTCCAGCCTTTCCTCTTTTCACCTTATTTTTTTACATATTTATTTGTATGCCTAGCTATTCAGAGGAGAATGAAATAAAAATCCAAGTCATTTAGGCCAAAGAAATGGAAGATAGTATCTCTCTCCACTTTCTTAATTTCTGGTGGGGAAAATAAGTCAACTAAAAAAAAATCATGCTAGTGTAGTTTGAAAGAGCTACTATTGAACAAGAAATTAAGAAATGCTACTTATTTTCCATATCTACATTACATTTTCATACACACCTGAGGAATTCATTTATTGAAAGCAATTTGAGTAAACTGTATGGACTTTAAAGTGGGAAAGAAAAAATTAGCATCTTTGGCTATTAGAGAAGTGCAAATCAAACAACACTGAAATTCCACCTTCCACCAGTGAGATGATATTATCAAGGATTCAAAAAACAAGAAATGTTGGCGAAGTTGCAGGGAAAAAAATTCTTCTATATTGTCCATGAGAATGTAAACTAATATAATCACTATGGAAAACATTATGAAGATTCTTCAAAGAACTAAAACAGAAACTTCATTCAATTCTACTTTACTTTTTCTGGGTATCTTCACAATAACTAGAAGCATTATATTATAACGATACACATAAACTTATGCATAGCAGCAATACTCACAGCAGCTAAATCCTGGAGGTGGCCTACATCCCTATCAATAGCTGAGGACCTGAAGAAAGATTGCTTCAGAAAGCTTTATCTTATCCTCAAATTCTCTCCAAGATAGTTTGTGAGATGTGAGGCTTCAAGACCCCATGGCCAGGAAGTGGAGCCCTCATCCTCGGAAGCTCATGTATCTGCCATCTTCTAATGATCTAGCATGGAGCAGCTGGTTTCTGCTGCTTCCTGAACAGACTCCCAGTAAAGTGGCATGAGAGATCTTGCTGTTTTTACCCACTGAAGTGTCAATCTGAGGGCACTGTGATATGTTCTCCATGGCGCAATCAGCACAGTGACCTTCCTTGTAGACTCAGTTTTAAGTAAGGTTGTCCAGCAGGTAGATCCAGGCTCACTTTAACCTGCTTCCAGATTCTCCAATTAAGAAACCAATAGCAGCTAAGCATTTTGGCACGTACTTTTAATGCCAGCACTCCAGGGAACTAACCAAGGAGGACTGCAAGTTTGAACCAGCCTGGGAAACTTAGAGAGATCCTGTCTGAAAAATAAAAGAATTAAAAAAAATGAACTAGGGTAGTATTTCAGTGAGAACACCCTGAGTTCAATCTCCAGTAATACAAGGAAAGAAAATTTATTGGAACTCATTATTATTTAACTCAGTTTAGGCTTATGTGTCTTGAAGAATATACTTGGAATTGATTCCAGTGTCTACATTTCATTCACTCAGCTTTGCTGCAACCAACATGTTTCTGCATACTCTGTAAAAGACAAAAAATGATTATGCCATGTCTTTGCCAATTTCCTGTTGCTAAAAGACAATACTTCAAGCTGGAATCATTCATAGAAACTAAGTTTATTTGGCTTACAGTTCTAGAATGTTGGAAAACCAAAAGCATGGTGCTGACGTCACTTAGCATCTGGTAAGTGACTTCTTGCTGCTTCATAAAATAGGAAAGAGTCTCTTATAAAGCGACTAATTTATCATGAGGGCCTCACTCTTAGGACCTCATCTAATCCTTGTTACTTTCCAAGGTGTCTACATCCAAATACCATGAGTATGTAAATTTGTGGAGGAAGTTTCCAGTACAGTGACTTTAGAGGGACATATTTGCTATGGATATTCCCCAAAAGCCTCACATAGTTATAGGTGAGGCTTACTCAGAGATGGCTGGAACTTAGAGTGTGTGATGTTGGGATTAAAAGTGTATGATTACTAAATTAATCCACTGATTGGTTTGACATAGTTCTAGTTTGAATAATAAGACCCACACCAAAGACATGACAGCATAAAAGGGACAAAAAGACAGCTGTTGTGGCTGCTTGGTGCTTGCTACTTTGCTGCCTTCTGCCCACCATGAGCTGCTGCTTCTCTGTGAAGTCCTTCTGCCATGCCACCCAGCAAACTATGAACTAAAACTCTACAATAAATCTTTCCTTTTTTAACTCTGGGCTAGTCCAAGGGAGTGAGAACTGGGAGAGTGGAGATGATCAGCCCATTTTAGTGACAATGTGCCCCATTGATAAGATAGTATTGTGGATTAGATAATCTCAAAATGATGTTTCAGTGACCTGGACACAAGTACATGTGCTTGTGTGTGTCATACAAAATTTAGGGCCATCAAAAGTATACACAGAACACGTGAAAACTCTTATTTAGCAACATGACACATCTGTGGGGATTGCACCAAAGCCAGAGCACTGGCTTGATAGTTCTTCAAGAGGATGATATAAGTAGCCATCTGCTGGGAGCTGTCTCCTACAGTGCCATGGCTGTCTTCTTCTCTCCCCGTCAGCAGGCCTGGAAGTCTGCTCCAGGCACTGTCTTGATAATTCAGGATATCTGCACCTAAACAGATGCTGCCCAGCATCAGTGGAAGATCTGCAGTCTTTCCATATATTGCTGCCCCTGACTGCCTATATGGGAGAGAAGGGCTGGCCTGGCTTCTGGATCAGAGCCCAGCCTTGTTCATCCCCCTCTGGATAATTGCTGCCTTCAGCAGAAAAACAACTTGAAGTAACCTCTGTCCTGTGGCATTGGCAGCAAAAATACATTGAGATAATTCCTGGTACATCTTGTCCACCAGGTCTTCATGACTAACCTTGAAGTGAACAAGTCAAGAAAGCAGTTACTCATTAAGTAGATAATAGAGCGCTAGGAATAACTTGAAAGAAATGATTGAAGAATGACGTATTGACTATTGAATGGAACCACACTGATTCTGCTTTTTTTCTTTTTTTTACTTCTGCATACATAAGCAAAACTAACCAGCATCTAGGCACTACCTAAAAGATATATAAAAAGAGGCTGAGAAATAAACGTGGCACTCACTCAGTATTGACTGAAGAGTCCTCCCAATCCCTAACTTTTCTGTCTCATATCTTTCTTCTCAATCCTCACCCCTCAGCTTCAGGACCCCATTGTCTTGCCAGGCAGACCCCGGCAGCCATCTGGGTAGAATCAATGCCTCTGCCCAAGGTTCCTTTAGGTGGCTTTTGAAGCACAAATAATTCAAGCAGTTCATAAGCATTTATCTGCTTCCAGTGCCAGTTGGTGCCTATCTTCCATCTTTAAGGCCAGCATATCTCTCAGAGGTTGGAGATGAGGAAGGCTCTACAAAAGGAAATATATTTGTTGTCTTCATTAGTGTGTGAAAGCTTCCTGCATTAAAAGAGAACAAAGAGAGCAGAAATGGATACATAAGGAGATGTGAAATTGTAGTGCATTTGAAGAATCCTGAATATTTGGGGATGGTGATTTGTACCATGAGGAGAAAGAAGACTAGACCAAGAAAGTGGTTAAGACTTTCATGATAAAGACTCCTGCCTGATAAGCCTACAACTTTTTATTTAACACTATAAGTGTTAAAATTTTATCAGAGCATTTTAAACAGACACATGACATGGATTGATTTGGATTTTCTGAAGATAACACTAAAGCAAAATAGTAATGGAGAGGAAAAATATGAAAAAAAAAAAAAAAAGATCAAGAAAGAGCCAGGTATGTTGTCACATGCCTGTTTTCCCAGTATCCAAGAGGTTGAGAGAAGAAGATTTAGGGTTGGTGGTCAACTTTAGTTACATAGCTCAATCTTATTTTTAAATGGATTTAGAGATAAGTTATGAGGGCTAGGACAGAGTCAGGGCTAAGTTAATAGGAAAGAAAGTGTCTTTTCAAAAGGAGGAGATAGAGAGCTGGAATTAGGAACTGGCATGATGTGAAGATAAAAGAGAAGGTCAAATCCAGACTGAATCACAGATTTCCTTACTAACAAGTGATAAATAGTGAGAAGACAAGACAATGAGTATGTTTATGGGAGTAGAAGATGAATATAGTATTTTCATCTAGAGACATCAGGACAAACTTGACTCGCTAATGGTTGGTAGAATAGTCAAGTACAGAGTTTAAGAGAAAATATGAGGATTGAAAGACAAATTTTCAAGTTATAACACATATCAAGGTCACAGCAGAGATGAAAGTGCCTAAAATGAGATAATAGTGCAAAAAAGATATTATGCCTCGAACTTAAGAATTCTCTCCAGTGACTCAAAGAAATCAGCATTCTTATTGCAAATACACAGGTGGCTCCTCCTTTATGAAGCCTTCACAAGCAAAATTAATGTTATCTGGACAGGGATTTAGCTGAGTGACACCAAATGCAAGGTCTTGAGTTCAATCTTTGGTACAAAAAAAAAATGATTGAGGTTATTTATGTGTGTTACTGTACTAGAATTACCATACCAAAATACTACAGGAATTTACATTCTTACAGTTCTGGAAGCTAAGTCGGAGACCAGTTCAGGAGGTTTGGCTTCTTCTTGGGCCTCTCTATTTGTTGTACAGAGGGTCCCTTCTCGCCGTGTTTTAATGTGGCCATTTCTCTTTATGTGTCTGGTGTCTCACACTGTTTCCTGTCCTCTTTGTCTTATAAAAAACCAGCCAGACTGGATGAGAACCACCCAAGGACCTTGTTTTAATTTAATTACCATATTAAAACTTCATAGTGTGAAGTTTCTGGGATAGGGTTTCTGTGTTGCAATTTGGACGGGGACACAAGTGCATGGCTGGGCTAACATGCATTTCTACCTGCTCCTACTTTACGTTGCTGCAAAGCCCCTGGTTGCACAGTGTCCTCCCATGCCCTGCCCCCTCTTCCCTCCCCATCTCTCCAACCCTACTCAGTCCTGTGCAGGCAGTAGCAATGCATTATTCAGCTGTGTCTCCAGACACTGACCAACCACCACTGGCTTCAAAAATAATTTGAAAGCTTATTTGAACACTTTATAAATATGAGGAGAAAAATTTTGTTAATAAACAAATTTTCCTAGATGAGAAACAGATGGCCCCAAGGACAAAATTCAGCCCACAGATGTATTTTGTCTGGTTATTTTTGTTTTATGAAAACAAAAGTTTTAATTAAAAAAAAATCTGAAGTTTTAACATATCTTGAAAAATGGGGAGACTAGGGAACTTTAGACTGTTCCTGCTTAACAACAGTGAAATTGAACTTACTAATGACTACCATTTTTATGTTTTTTCATAATTTTTATTATGTATGTATAATAAATTCATATATGTCCACCGTATATTTCAACCATTATGAAAATTTTTCCAACTTCATTTCCTATATCTCTGCAATTTTTGGAAGATTTCTTCTTTATTTTAAAGCAAATACCTGATCTCTTAATATACATTTATAAATAAAAATTATTTCATTTTTTATAGCTGCTACATAATTATACCTTTTAAAATGAGTAATAATTCCTTAATAGTCTATATTAATTTTTCCTCTGGTTATTTGTGAATTGTCAAGTTCACCCTGATTTATATAGATGGATCCTGTTTTTCAAACAAGAAGAGAGGCTGAGACAGTAGGAAAGACAGTATCATTTCAGACCTAGCCAGTAGTGTGGGCTGGAATTAGGAACTGGTAAAATGTAAGATAAAGTGAGGGTTGAGTCTATGCTGAATCAGATTTCTCTATTCAACAACGGATGCATAGTTAGTGAGGAGACAAGGAACTGATCTGCTCAAATTGCAATTCAAAATTACTTATCACATTTGTGTGATAAGCCTTTTCAACTCCCTTTTAAATATCATTTAATTGGGCCAGGAATTTAGCTCAAGTGATCCAAAGATCAAGACCATGAGTTCAATCTCTGCTACCAAAATAATTCCATTTAATTTTTGAAAAACCTGGTCATTTGTTATATGGAATGTCCCATAATCAAAATTTGGCCCATTGTTTCCTCATGGTTTTATTTGATTCATTCCTTTAGCTTATGCCTTTCATATAAACTTGTAGTTAGAGTCAAAACAGTGCTGTTCAATGTCAATTCCTATTAAGGAAGGAAATCATCTGTGTCTCTGCTGCCCAGCTAAGTATCAACATGCACCAAAGGGCTAGTGAGCCCTGAAAATAATTAAGAATCTGAATCTAAATGTATTTATATGTTTAAATCTAAATAGGTACACATGACTAATAGCGCACTATTGGATATAGAGGTTTCATTTTATTTATCTTTAACTTTCAGGTAGGACTTTTTCACAAATGTAATTTTTTTTTTATTGCAATCCACCATATGTTTGCTTCCTTGTTGAAAAACAGGTACTCAGCACACATATTTTTTGTCCCCAAAGAAGAAATAATTAATAGTGAAAAGATGAAGACGAGGTATAATGCTCCTGTTGGTCTTTTCATGTATCTTGGTCTCAAGGAAGAGAACAGTGGAATGAAATAAGAAAAAGAGAGGTCATTAAGATGAAACTAATACCCCATGGTCAATTGTAGGAAGGAAAATGGGTATTTTCTTAATTAGATACCTTGGGTTCAACATGTGATTTCTATTTTCAAGCCTCCTTGCTAGCCACCTCTGGCTGAGAACTAAGCTGAGAAAGCAGCAGGGATGGACTCAGCCCGCAGGCTGTGCCTCTGAGGGCAGGCACTTAGCTTCCACACTCCCACCCACACTCTTTAGGTCTTCGTCTGGCATGTACGTGGGAGGCCACGGGATGAGTTAATTAATTGTCCTCACTCTCCATTCTTTTTAATAATTCACTAAATTTAAACAGAAATTTCTATTGCCTTCTTTTTTCTCTATTAGTTATAACCATAGCTTTCATAATTCTTTGCCTCTAATATCCCAAAGAACTAGTGAGACCAGGGAAACCAGGGCTCCGAATGGGATGTAATTCCTTTCGCTGATGTGTGGAAAAGGGTGAGCGTTGCTATAGATTATCACCTGATACCTGATCACCTGGAAGACCTATAAGATTTCTTCTCTATGTCATGCTTTTCAGAAACAATATTAAAAATGTGGACATGGGATATCTGGGTACACAAAGAGTGCAAGAGACAATCTGGATATTTTGTAGAATGTCTCACTCAGCAAGTCACCTCACTACTTGGCCAAGACCCTGAGCAAAGCAGTTGCAATGATGATTAAAGTTGGATTTTCATATTTTCTATTTTCCACTGAAGAGACTGTTTACCGGAAACTTCATCAAAGTTTATACAAATAAAAGAATATTTCATACTAGAAGAGGAACAAGTAGAAGAAGGAGGAGAAGCAAAAGGAGGAGAAGAAGAAAGCATCTGAAAAAAATCCTGTTGTACAACTTGAAAATTAACAGAAAATTTTCAGCATAATTTTAAGTGGTTATAATTAGTAGTACTGATATAGGAAATGATGTAACACCTCTAAATGATATAGAGGAAATATTTTAACTTTTAACTTCCTAGATATTAAACACGATTCATGTTTTATAAAACTGAACAATGAATTTTAAGGATTAAGGGAGGTTAAAAGTAGAAAATATTTACTGAGGAGAAAGAAATACCTGAGAGGCAGGAAAGATCCAAAAGGACTTCACTCTTTAGGGGAAGTATTATACAGCCCAACGACGTGGGTACAACGTGGGTTAAAGTTGAAGAAAGGGCTCTAGTAGCATTACTTGAGGTCACTCTGGGACAGAGGATACCTGAAGATCACTGAGAGAGTAGAGTAACCTCTCACCCCATGAGCCGTGCAGGTAGGGACAACAGGTAAGTGGAGATTTTTATGCTGGTTACCAGTTAGTCAGGACCCAGCTTCCACTGAGGAATCTGCGTATTCACCAAGCAGTAGCCCTGACCATGACCGCTCAGTAGTCCTCTCAGCTTTCACCACTTTTACACAACCAGAGATCTGTCTTTGGAAAAGAATCCAGGCCTGTCTGCAGTTTGGCCAGAAGGTGGTGGGAAACTGTCCTCTACTTTAAAGATAGCAGCTGCCCTATGGGCGTTTAAGTAACTGGCAAAGTAATTGTCATTTTATAAGGGACAGTTAAAATCTTGAACTATTTTCTTCTAAGATGACCTCCCTGTCTTTGGCATTAACATACATTTTCTATGGGCTCAATTTAAAAGTTTTTAGGAGGAAAAAGTTGAAACAGTTTAGGGTTCCTTTCATCTAATCATGCATGCCTCTAAGAAAAAGGAAAGGACAAAGGGTCAGGGAAAGAAAGAGGAGAAACAAGACCAGAAAAAGGAAATCTTTGGATCTCATGCTCACAGTGAGTTATTGAGGCAACTTGCTAAAGACTTGTCGTTCTTAGCCTGGAAAGGCAAGAGCGGGGAATCTTAGAGCTAAGATTGCCTCCTCACCAGCGGAAGAGGAGCCCTGAAGGAAACTGAGGAAGAACAGGCTCAACATTCCTCCTAAGCTGTACAGAGGCAACTGGGACTAGTTTGTTCCAGTGAAACTTGTCCACCAAATCTTAAAAACGGCTACTGACCTATTATCTTTTAACTGACAGATGGGGTTCTATGATTTACTTTAGGCATATATATTTCCTAAATATGAACTATATTTCATTAAAAAAACCATTTTATAGCATTTCACATCAAAGTCCATGAGGGGATGTTCTACCATTCTAGTGCTGTTGCCTAAGATAATAAAATATAACAGTCAAGTAAGTCAAACAAGAGATGCCAGTAAATTTAGTCAAATGCATCATTATAAAACAGGAATATAAGACCTTGCCGGCGAAAATATAACATCTCCCCAATGAAACATCACAATCTTTCCATGTTCCCAACTTAAATTTACCATCACTTTAACAAAAACGATATAACAGACAAGGCATGAAAATTAAAGACAATTGACAAATGCAGATGAAGCATAGCACAATCCAACATCTATGAATCTCCAACCAGTGATCTCATGGGACTTCCAAATGTGCTGTAGGAAATGATGTGGGGCCTCTAAATTATGTAGGGGAAACATCATAACTCTCAATCTGTTTGATGTCTGACATGCTGAGTTCATGTTCCCCAAAATCAAAGAAAGAATTTTAAGGAACATCAGAAATTAAGAGTAGGTAGTATTTATTGAGGGGAAAGATATACTCCTGAGAGGCAGGAGGCCTAAAAGTGGGTTTCTGGAGACCTGATTCTCAGAGGAAGTTTTGTGCAGCACAACTACCCAAGTACAAGGTGAGTTACAGCTATTGTCAAAAAAATAAGATTGTAAGTCTAGTAGCTTATATAACATTGAATTAACGGGGAAGCAAATCACTTAGCAAGTAGACATGGAGAAAACAAAGAACTTTTCAGGAAAGGTTAAATCTGAGGGTCTTGGTCACCGGCTGAGGTAACCAATGTCTATCTAGACTTAATTAGACCAAGGTAAGTGTTACCATTTACTTTGCGCCTGGTCACTATGTCTTCATATTGAGGCCCGGCCTTTTATTAGATGCACCTCTGGCAAGAGTTATAATGTGTTTTCATCTTTGTCCTAATAATCTCATGGGTCTGGCCCTGTCTGACTGCCTATAATATTTTTGTCTAGCTTAACTGTCCACTTCTACTTCCTCCACAAAACTTTCTCCTAATTTGTTATATTTTATGCTTGAACCTCCTTTTTGATAATTTTTTCATATTCTGTTCAACAAAGAAAAAATTATTTGCTTTAATGCATGGATTTATGATCCAAATTCTAGCACTTTTCAAGTTAAAATTACATGAAAATAGTTTTAAAACAACTTCATAAAATTGGAATCTTCACATTATGCTTTTCTTGCTGATGACTAAAGAAATAGTCATAGAAATTTTAATGTGATCTCAAAAGTCTCAAAGTGGATTAAAAAGTAAGAAATGAACAAAGAAATGAATATTGAGGAATATATATATATATATATATATATATATATATATGAGGGAATATGAACTCTATTTGCAATTTCATGTAAAAACTGAAAACACTTTATATGTGTTTGACAAAATTAGAATAGAAAATAATCATCTACAAAAGAACTAATTGAATTTATTATATATATTTGGGGTATAATATCTTGATTATATATGTGACATATTTGTTAAAACTATGGTTTTGAAGAGAATAATTTAATTTTGTGAAAATTAATAATAATTTTTCTTTTGTTCAAATTAATAAAAAATGAAAGAAGGTGTTCAGGCACCAAAGAAAGTGTTTTAGTGATTGCTATTAAATGCATTTCTTCTGTAAAAGTCAAAACACATTCTTGTCAGTAAATATATACCAAGATCTAATTAGCACCTATTAGGATGAAATGAATGAACAGAGAATTGATTAATGAAAAGTGGCCAAAAGTAGACTTAGCTCCAGATAAAAAGAAATATGGATTTAGGTGGTACATACTTAAATTATGAGAAATCAAAATTACAAATAAAAACAGAATAAAAGATAGATAATAGGAAGTAGGGAGATAGATCTTTGCCAGTGGGAAGAGGATGAAGGGATGGAAAAAGAATAGGAGAGAAGGGAGGAAAAGGTAATAAAGATTTCATGCATACTCCACGTAAGGAAAGTAAATACTGTGTACTACATACATGTACTTACAAAAATAAATAAAAGTGAATGTGAAATGGGAAAATGTTAATGAAAGTGATTTTTCTATCAGCATAAATAAATGGTTAAGAAAAAAATACTAACTGTCCTTCACTCTATGTTAGCTAACCAGAGTGGTGTGAATGCCAAGAGCTTTCTTTTCAGCCAACAAGTATTTCCCAACCTGATGTTCTCAAATTTTGAGAGTCCAGTTGGACAAAGCACAGCACAGTGTCATGAGTTTGTCTTCCTGGTAAGAGAAGGTGCCAAAGACTTGATACTCTACCACTGATCTTTTATTTGCTTTTAATGGACTCACCCACAAAAACAAGACTACTTTGATAAGAATTAGGGAATGGAATGGCTTTGGAACTTTGGAGGAAAATTGCTATTTCTTCTGTTTCTCTACTTCCTAATATATCTGAATTCAGACTAAACTGTTTTTATTGTCATGCTTCAACCTCGATTGAAATAGATGTAAAATAGCAAAAGATACAGAGTTTTCCCATGGGCTTATGCTGTTTTAATTTTAAAAAGGCTTCCCTGATCCTTATGGTTTAAAATTCCCTGTTGTTTATTCCTCCTGAGATTTTATACCTTGCTAAAGCACATCAGTGAGATGGAAAAGAAGAGAGGAAGCTACACCAATAAAGTAAGAAAAATCAATTTTGAAAGAGGAGAGGTGCAAGCAAAATGCCAGTGTGCTCTGACTCCAATACATGTCCAGCAGATCACTTACAAGAAAGAAGAAAACTGCTGCACTTATATACAGAACAGGGAAATTAATTCCCTTAAAATTTTCCATATTAAAGCATCCATTAGGACATCTTTTATGCATCTATTAAAACCCTGGTTTGAAAATTACTATTACTTAGAATGTTTTTATGGTGATTACATTTTCTGGCTAGTAGGTGTGCTGAAGAATATGTGAAAAAGTTTTCATAAGATTGACATGATCTGGGGAACTAGTGGGTAAGAGTGACATTGCCTGTAGGTCATTGTAAAGCCATGAGCTCAGATCCCTTCCCTAATGGAAGAGGTGGCTGCAGTTGTGTGTAGATTCACACCACACAGAGTTAAAGAGGTTTCGGACACATGAGGATGGGTAGGCACCTGTTAAAAGCAGACAGCAGAGACAGATATTGGAGTAACACTCAGCTTATAACACTTTCTGTTTCTTCAAAGATGCTCTTGATACACAGGGGTGAACACTCAGGTCAAAATCATGCTATACAAACCTGTCACTACTCTTGGACAGACAGTCACCCAGAACTTGAATTATTAGAGCTTAGCCACTTTGAGGGCAGAAAACTTCAATCGTTAGAGCTTAGACACTTTGAGGGCAGAATTCTAGAAAGCAGATCTATTCCTGCTTGATTTCTGACTTCCCAGTGACTTACATTTTCAGCAGTTCCATTTCACTTTATAATACACTAGGAAACAAAATTTAAATCTCCAGAGTTACATTAGTAAACAGTTTAGTAAGATAGAATGGGGCTCAGAAATAGACAAAGCACCTAAGAGAATTTAATATTTTATAACAGCAGTATTTCAAAACTTATAGATAAAAGAATCAATGGATAAAGTTGAATAAATCTAATTTTCAAAATCAATTTAGGATGGATTAAAAATCTCAATGGAACAAAATCTATAAATTATGCCTGGAGGATTTTCCTGGTCTGCTGTCTTCAAGATTGCATTCACATTATAATGCTGGAAGACCCTTGGCAGAAAGGAATAGTGCAGAGCTTTAATAGTCAATTTTTTATGGTTAACTTTTACAATGGTTCCTGGGAATATCTTAGAAGCTGAACTTTATGAGCTACTACATTTGAAATTTTAAAATCTTTAAGCATTGTGAATAATTACAAACACAACAGATTGTGTTCCACTTCAATAACCATAACCAAAGAGTTTATCTAGATATTTTAAAATGTTTCTTGTATATACAAAATGCTGCATAAAGCGAGCACACCTCTCCTATGATTACAAGATGAATGCAGGTTTAGAAAGACTCACTGAGGAAAAAACATGTCCAAGCTGGGGTAGTTGGAAGTACTTGGAAGTTAGAGGAGGGGCTGTACTCTCCAGCAACTTTGGATATTTTTTCATGTGCATATTTATTGTTTGCTTGCTGGCCCCTCCATTTTGCATGCTTCTCATCCATACCTACCTTCAGATCTTTTCAAAGATAAAACTATGATCTAGACTGGTGATTTTGCTCCTATTTCTAGTTGAAGACTCTTGGGGGGATGTATCCAGTTACTGCACGTTTTTGTGAAGCTATTATTTCACAACAAACATTTAAAACTGCTTAGAATAAGGAAGCAATCGGCTTCTTAAGCTCTGAAATGGGGTGCTCGGTAACTTGAACCATGTGCTAGCAGAGAAGCTGCTTTCTTGGGTCTCCAGGCTGAACTACACTCAGGTTTGATGATAATGATGATTGTTGGGACAAAGTCCCACCAAGACAATCTCTCAGGACACGACATGATCTTAAAGTGCAACCAAGAACTTTATTAGTCAGCTGAGGGCCATCCTCCTATGCGGAAGAAGGCATCCACTTTGACTAACACACCGTATTTAAAGGCAAAATCTACTACCCACCCCCCACCTGTTACCAGGTGGTTTCAGTATTGGAGCAATTAGGTCATTTTATTTTTAAAGTGTAGAAATGAGTCCTTACAGAAGCCAATAGCAATGATTAAATCACTGGTTACATTTTTAAAACATACAATCTGTGGTTGTACACATCGATTGGGTGAATAATTCTCAAAGAGACAAGTTACAGGTTCACAGAGAGGTTACAAGATACAGAATAGAGGTTTTTAACAAAATGGCTGTTTTTATGTCAAATTGGATCTCACAATGATGATTTCTGACAAGACCAACTCATAAGTGGTAATATGTTTCTCCAGGCATATAATATCTGCTTTCCTTTATAATGTTTTTATAATGCTAGTAGCCCTGGATGCTTGATGGTTGGATTTAATAATTCACTTGGGACTGCAAATGTTGATATTCAAATTCTATCACTTCATCAGTTGTTTGGTAGATTACCTTCACAAAGAAAAACTTCACCCCATCTACTACTTGTTTATCTAGTGGTACACTTTACGTAAGAAAGGCAGCATAAGTGCTGGTTTTTTATTATTTATTAGCTTTCAAATAAAAATAGTATATTCTTAACATCTGTCATTGATGAACATATTAGTCAGGGTTTTCTAGAAAAGCAGAATCAAGAGGATACATATGTATATGCATGCCAAGGAATGTACTATAGAACTTGGCTCACATGATCATGGAGGCTGAAAAGCTCCATGCTTCTTGTCTAAGAGGCATAGAGCTACGAGAGCTGATGGAAATAGCACTAATGTAAGTCCCAGAGCCTACAGACCCCAAAACCAGAGTTCCAGTGTTCAAGGGCAGAAGAAAATGGACATCTCAGTTCAAGAATAAAGACCAAATCTTTCCTTTCTTTGTCTTTTTGTTCTTTTTGATCCCTCAATAGATTGGATGATGCATGCCCATGTGAGAGAGGACAGATCTTCTCTTCAGACAAATACAAATACTAATCTTTTCCAGAAAGAACCTTATGGACACAAGCATAAATCGTATTTTACCATCTTTCTGGATACCTTTCTGTTAAGTTGGCACATAAAGTTAAACCATCACAAGAACCAGTTTGACTTTTTTCTTGGTCAGATTCCTTATTTCCAGGACAAAATACTGGCATTAGAAAACTTAAAGGAGGACAGATTTGTTTTCACTCACAGTTTCAGAGGTCTCAGTCCGTGCATAGCTGACTCTGGGGCAGAAGCATCATGGCAGTAGGACCTGCCGGAACAAAGCTGCTCGACTCCTGGGATCTGGGGACAGCAAAGAGGAGGAAGCCAAAGGCCAGATACAGATCCCAAGGTCAAGCTGCCACGATGCACATAGACCCACCCACAAGTGTGCATTTTACTAATCTACACATTCCTCAAGCCAATCAAGTTGACAACATCCTCCGGGGAAAAGGCCTTTTCTGGTCATTGTAAGCTAACAAATATAATTCAGAAAATGAAAGTCAATTTACAAAGTATGATAATTTCTCCATAAAACTCAGAAATGTTTCTATAGATAATAGAAATTATGTAGCTAGTTGAGGGCCAGGGGTTTAGCTCAGTGATTCCCACTCCTGGCTTGCAAGTGCAAGGGCCTGGCCTGGTAACCACATACAACAATGCTGGGTGTGGAGACTCACACCCACCAGCCATCAGTACCACACACCACAGTGCCAGGTGTGGTGTCTCATGCCTGTAAGCCCTGAATTTAGGAGGCAGAGGCAGGAGGATTGCTGAGTTCGAGGCTGAGTTCAGGACTAGCCTGAACTACAAAGTGAGACCTTGTCTCAAAAAACTGAAGAAAAAAGGAAAGAAGCTAACTAGGTGAAACAGAAAGAATTTACCATAAAGAAGAGGAATAGGGAGGGAGAGGGGAAAAGGGAAAAGGTACAAGAAAAAAAGAAAACAGAAAAAAATGGAAACAAAGCTTTTGTATATAAGGATGGGAAGAAGAGGTAAAGGGAGAAGAAGAAGAGTGAAGGAAAAAAGAACCACAATATATCTAAAATGTACCAATAAATGTTTTGCTTTAAAATAAAAAGGTGAAATACTTCAAGTGGCTCAGTAGCACGGAATTCTTTCTAGCTCAGTTTTCTGTTCTGTTCCTCTGAACAGGCTTTTTCCTCCTCTAACTGGCTTGTCTACTTCCTGTTTCACACGGTAGAAAATGTTCATTAGAATTTTCTGAGTGCCCATGTCTTCTGTTCCAAAAAACAGACAGAATCTACCTAGAATTTCTAGGTCTATCTTCTAAACTCCTTCAGAGGGATTCTGATTGGTCTTTTGATTCACGTCCCTTGAGTATTTCACTGTGGACAGGAACAGGGAGTTGTCTCACTGTGACAACATGGCAGCACAGCTTTGAGCAGGAAGTGTGTTGATAAGCAGAGATTTTTTTTAAAGGTCTTTTTGTTTTGTTTGTTTTGTTTTGAGACAGAATCTCCCTTGTAGTTCAGGCTGGCCCTGAACTCAGCCTCAAGCTCACAGAAATCCTCCTGCCTCTGCCTCCCAAGTGCTGGGATTACAGGAATGAGCCACCATGCCCAGCATTGTGGCATGTGGTACTGATTGCTGGAGGGTGTGAGTCACCACGCCTGGCATTGTTGTATGTGGTTCCTGGGGATTGAACCTGGGACCTTACACTTGCAAGGCAGGCACTGGAAGCAAGCACTGAGCCAAATCCCTGGCCCAAAAAGCAGAGATTTATTTCTTGGTGTTCTGTTAGCTAGAAATCCAAGTGCAACATGGTCTGCTTCTGATCTGGGCTCTTGTCTGAGATGTATACTGACCATTTCTGGTCATATTCTAACAGGATAGAAAGAAAGTAAAAGAACTCTTGTGTTTCCTTTGTAAGGACACTAATCCAATTCAGGAGTGAGAAAAGCATTTGGCAGAATGAATAGAAAGTGCAAATGTCCAGATATAGGGTGAATTTGTTGGGTCTATGAAAAAAAAAGACTGATATGATTGGAGTAGGATGAGCAAGCAGTGAGGAGAAGGGGTCCAACTGAGGCAAAATGCTGCTATCAAACCGCAAAATAAGGTATGGTCTTAGGAAAGACATCATGTATTACTGTGTGTGTGTGTGTGTGTGTGTGTGTGTATAATTATCTTGTATCTAAAAAACGTGAGAGCTATTAATTATACTTTTTTTTTTTAGATAGGGTCTCACTTTGCAGTTCAGGCTGGCCCTGGGCTCAGCCTCAAACTCACATCACAACAATCCTCCCGCCTCTGCCTCCTGAGTCCTGGGATTACAAGCATGAGACACCACGCCCTGCACTGTGGTGTGCGGTGCTGGTTGCTGCTGGGCGTGAGTCTCCACACCCAGTATTGTATGTGGTTACAGGGTTCGAACCCAGGCCCTTGGGCTTGCAAGACAGGCTCCAGAACTACTGAGTTAAAACCCCGGCCCTAACCACAAGTTTTACTAAAGCACAATGACATCTTATATTTTAAAGTAAATTAAATTATTAGGCTACAAATCTTAGACAAGCTTAAGCAGCTTTTGTACATACCCCTTGTGTTTAGCTACTTCTGAACCTCCCAGAATCATTATTTGTGGAACAGCCTCAGCCTAACCCCTTGCATATATTTCTGCTTAATGGAAATAAAAATCTGAGACTCCTTTGAGCTCAAAGCCAGAGCAAATAGTGCTAATCTCCATATCTGTCCTGTGTTTGGTTTTACAGATGGTTCACTGCACACAGGAATGCCGCTGAAGGAGCACGTGAGCGCTAGCACGCAGTTTGTGTTCCACGAGCGCTGAGTCCACGAGCGCAGCTGAGTCCTGAGTGCAGAGCTCTGCTTGGTGGGCAAGAAGGGGCTTTTCTGATTTGTATAAATGTATCAGATAACTTATCTTTGGCCTCTCACCCCATCCCTTCTCTTTCTGGGTTCTGTAAATACTGTAAGACTTTTTATATATTACACTACAATTTCTTAAGAGCTCTTGTTCTTATTCTTTTGTCATGTAAGGCATTCTTATTACCTAAATTTTATACAGCGAACGAAGGCTTCCTGAGGCCAAATGACAGTGACGGAGCTAAGTCCCAGATCTTCAGCCTCTTGCTGGGGTCTCACTCGACATGCTGCCGCTGAGTGTGGTGACCGTGGAGAGCACTGCAGTGCGGCTGCGGTGACAATTAGGGCTCAGGGCGCATCATCGCTTCTCATTTACTTTTTCCTGCACACTCAGCTTTCTGCTGTGGTAGCTTTTCTTCCTCTTGCTCACCAGCGTTTGAAAATAAAATCACTACTTTCACCGATACAGGTGGCTTTTTTATTTCAAAAACAATCCTCATTTTTCATTATCAGATAAACTTTACACAGTTGTTGTGTTAGAGAATAGAAATAAAATAAAGTTTCCTAGGTTCACCTTTTATTCTCTAAGCGGGTAGTTACAGCTCCTATAACTGTTTTAGGGTCTCTCTTTGACTTCAGCTACAGAGCTCACTGGGAGATTATTACATTAGTTTTCACTTACGGTGAGTTTTCAGTCTCTCCAGACAACCCTACAATGTCCTTTCTTGGCAGATTAAGCTTGTAAAATCACAAGCATGAGAGCTCCTGTCCAGAGCTCTATGTACAGGACAAACAAATCCTCACTCTGAAAGACACTTCTTTTTGATCTCATATGTTTGACCACTTGCCCTGGAACTATTCAGAAATTCTCAGTCTCCCGTGGAAGCACCCAATTCTGCCACTGCTATGTGTAATAATGTAAAGAATAGAACCCAGAAAAAAACAGAAATGAAATGCCTAAACATACCATGCAACTAGGGATAGTATATAGCAGTTATACACCATGAGGTTGATATCAATGTGACAGATAAAACTTCCTGACAAAGTATTCTGTGAAAGGGAAACATTATCAGGTAATTCATAACAGATTACCCTAAACCCAGAAATTTATAGCAACAAATGTTCATTGTCTCCCAGCTGGCGCCTAGCAAGCAGCTTAGGGTCTCTGTAGGAAGCTGTTATCAAAGGAATCACCACAGTCAGTCATGTCAAGGCTCCAGTGGGTGCAAATCCATCTCTAGCTCACTACTACTGTGGCTGTTTTCACGTTTCAGATCTCACTAGCTGTTGTCCAGAAATACTTAATTCTAGCTATGCAGCTTCTCCACAGGGTTAGCACAATGCAATGTGAGAAATGGCTGAGTAGGGAGAGGAAAAATGAGAACAAGAGAAAATCCAGAGTGTTTGTAACCTAAACCAGAAAGTGGCACGTGATCATTCTGCCTTCATTGACCTACCTGTTTAGTATCTGTTTGGTTTTTCAACTGATGTGCACTATTTGGACTTAGGATCTGCAGCTCAGACTTATGACTTATCTTCTTGTCTTTTCGTACAGTTCTGTAATCTTTTCTGTACAGCTTCAATGACTTTTTTTTTGGTACAATATACCTTGTTTACACAAAATATTACTGATTGTACTATATAATATAGTACTGTAGGTTTGTTTTTTTTTTTTTGTTATACATACATTACAGTACTGCATTTAAGAGCAAGACAAATAAAAGCAAGACACCAAGTTGGAGTTTCCTTTCATCATTTCTTTTTTCTGAATATTGTAATGTACGTACTATATACCATTCTTCATTAAAAGACCAGTTAATTTAATGGCCTGTCGGTAATGAACTTGTAAAACAAAGAATCTCTTATTCTACTGATCAGAAGTTACTACGTCCAACCTACACTTATTTACGTATGTGTAGAATTAAGCTCAGAACAATTTGTGAAGAAAAGACCTTGAAAGCTACAGAGCAAGCCCACCATAGTGATTCCCTGGGAGAGGCAGCAGAATTAGGCTGTGGTTGGAAGGATTATAGTTGTGTGCCACCATGTCTGACTTTTTTTTTTTTTTTTTTTTTACTTTTACTTTGAGACAGGTCTCACTATATTGCTAAATGGCTCAGGTTGGGCTTGAACTTGTGACCCTCCCAGGGTGCCGGGATTATAGGTGTACATGACTGTACCCAGCTCAACCTTCATTTTGTATCTGTGTCTTTTATTAACTTAAAATTTTGGATCAGATTCCTGTTCAGCTCTGCGTACAGGCATGTAGGTCATTTAGGGAGTATTTGTCTAGTAACTAGCATACAAGTTTGATGACCCCCAAATGTTCATTATCTTCAACAATGAAAACACAAGGTAAGGAATTTACAAGGGTGTTCACATGCCAGTATTTATCACATCTTGCTCCAAAACTCTGGAATGGACATCTAGAATATTCTCTCATTTCCCTAAGTGTGTAGTCATCTTGGATCCCATCATAGCCTCTGCAAAACTCAGACTGGTCTTCCTCAAAAACAGAAATGAGCATTTCATGAAAACTGGATCACCCCCTCAGACCATAAGGATTTTTTCCAGAGCTTCAAAACCACAGCAGAGATAATG
>PVIR01016332.1:22664-37159 GCA_004026965.1 Petromus typicus | reverse complement strand
CTGTCATCAGTACTCAGGCACAGAAGAGCTGAGAGCCATACCTGTGAGTGTCCTGCCTGTGCCTTCAGGGACTTGCTACGAAATCTGTTGATATGTCCAATCTGGCAATATCTAGCACAGTACATATTTCCTTGTTATCAGGCCAGATAAAATTAACAAAAATAAGATATATGTGTAGATCACTCATTACAGGCAAAGCTTATTGCCAATCAAGAACAGCATAGTCTAACTCTGACCTTATGTCACACAGCTTTTCTTCTCAAGTTCCAAAGTTTCCAAGTACTTGAACTATCTAGACATTGATGCCTCCTAAGTTACAAAAGCATCTGGTCTCGCGCCTCTGAAGCTTCCGTCTGATTAACTTTGCCTGGGTTTGCAGAAGGAGCCAGTGATCAGCAATACTTTGGAAGTAAAGAACTAAATAAAGTATTAGGCCAGCTCCACCCCAATACATCATAACATTTATTATTTTGCTATTCTTCTTGGGATTTAGCCCGGAACGCACTACAGCCAGCCACTCACAGGAAGCTCAGCTCTGCGGGATCACACCCACACAGAAGCCGTCTCTGAAGCTCAGCCGTGGGCTCGGCTGCTCTCACAGGCCCCCGCAGGTGAGTCCCGGGCCCTGGGGTGTGCATCCCCCTCCCCTGCCCAGAAGGAGACACCCACCCATGTGGCAGGTGCCCTGGGCAGGGATGTGTGTCACTCGCTCTGAGCCAAAGCACCAATGTAACCGTACTAAGAGTGGTACCACTGAGCTGGGGTGAGGATGGGATCCCACACTCTGACCCAAACACCCTGGGAGGCTGAAGAAGGAGGATTACAAGTCCCAGTCCTGCAACTTAGCAAAAACTGTCTCAAATAAAAATTAAAAAGGGCCAGGTGTGCAGCTTGATGCAAGGTCCTGGGTTCTGTCCCAGCACTGAGGAAGAGAGTCCCAGACAGTGATGTCATCACCAAGTACCGCTGCACAGACCAAACCCCAGAATGAAGATACAGAGACAGTGATACCCACACTGTCCTGTAGCTTTGCTGAAAACACTGTTTTTTCTCATTTGGAATAACATTTTTTCCTCAGCATATTTTTATTAAAAGCTGAAGCTGCTCCTTCAGAAGAATTCCATTTTATTAAGTGGGCGACATGCGTATTTGTGACCCTACAATTCCCACTGTTTCAGCAGGCGGCGTTTCCAGGACACTCCAGGATTCTAAGAGACACTGCGCACTGCTAGCACTGTTAGCACGTGTGCAGGGCTGAGAGGAGAGTGTGAGGTTCAGCTCAGACACTGGCTGCTCCAAATCCAGCCAGGGTCTGCAAAATAGTGGGGACACGGCCTGTGCGTGAGGGAGGACGTAAGCTGCAGAGAGCATCAACAGAGAGCATCGCTCCAGAAACAGATGCCCTCGTGGGCGGAGTCCCGCCTGCTGCTGGGCTGACAGGCGGGACTCGGGGCTGGAGGCACGGGGCAGCTCCGCTCCCCGGGAGGCTGCCTTCGAGACTGCTAGCTTATATGTGGTTAGCGGGGATCGAACCCGAGCCCTGTGCTTGCAAGGCAGGCGCTGGAACTACTGAGCTAAATCCCCAGCCGAGACTGCTAGGAACCCAGGCCTCCTGGCGGTGTTATCTGGTGCGGATCTCTAATTTATTTCATTTGTTGTCTAATTGCCCTTGTGAGAATACAGCAAAAAACAAGTTTCTCTATCTCAACTGTTTAATAATCTCAACTGTTCAATAATCTCTATCTCAACTGTTTAATTTAATAATGGAAAGGCCGTCCTTCCATAGGTGGGAACACTGAGCTCAAGTATTTTTCTGAGCTTTAGACAAATTGGCAGGAAAGAAGAGATTTAAGATTCTGAATTCAAAGAAATCACACAGAAATTGTATAAAGCATGGAGAAAGGTATAAAATTTGCAAGTTACAGGACAAAAATGGATGGAATGAAACAACATTCATACTGCATTGAAATCTAAGTTTCGGTCTTACTTAGGTAAAAACTCAAATGCGGGGGCTTGAGATGTGCTCAGTGGTTCTGGCATCTGCTTCACAAGTACAAGGTCTTGATTTTGATTCCAGTACAAAAAACCCCTCAAATGTGGCATATTCTTCAAACAGCCAGGGATTTATTACAGGAATATCTGTATTATGAACTATAAGCTTCAGAAACTTTCAATAAAGTAGGACAAATAAACTTATAAATTATCTTCAGACAAGATATCAGTGGATATTTGCTTAAAGGAAAATACTTCCAAGATTCCCTTTCATGCTAGTCTGTGATGTGGGTACAGATTTCAGAGCACAGCAAGTCTCCAAAGGTCTAATTAGCTGCGCAGGGATAAATTTGCTCTTCGTTTCAGTCTGACTTAAGAATGTCAGTTAGTCTCGGCTTAGTGAGCAAGACCTGGCTGTTGCTAAGGCAGCCTGAATTCTGTCACTGATGCCCCGTCCCACATCTGTAAGGAAGTCCCTGGTCTACCACAGCACCACACAACCCTCTCCAGTGAGCTGGGTGGGGAGACCCAGCTCGGAGCGAGACTGGCCGTGGACAGAGACTCAGGCGGATTAACAGACCCCTGGGCCACTCGAGGGAGGGACCGGAAGGCCCAGTATTGCTGTTACAACGTGAGGAGGAGTCAAGTCCTCTTATTTTGGGAACGTGCGCCGCTGTCTGGAGACTTGGGTCTGTACAAGCAGGGTGGGCTGGTGCCATTTCCAGAACAATGAGCACCACTAGTCACCAGCCCTGCTGCAGATTGGGTGAAGATCCAGGATGAGAAATGAGGACCAACACAGACGCAGTCCCGCGGGGAAGGAGCCACTGGGCCTGAGGTGTAACAAGCTGGCTTCTAGGTGCTGGCTCAAGTATAAAATTCCGCCACCGGAAATGGGCAGCCTTAAGAATCTGGTGAAAGAACTGGCCAGATGGGTACCCTGCACCATCATTTCACAAGAGCCCTCCCAACGGGCAGCCATTTCTTTTCAGGAGCTCCAGGGTCTTCTCCTGCCTCCTCACACACTATCCCAACCAGAGACGCTCCAGGCTCTCGGCTCTTACTAGCCTCTGCACCTTCACTTAAATATCAGGAGTGTCTCTTCCCTGACTACCTAGATGAGAAACTTTCCACTGTGCCCAGCGACTCTGGCCCTGAGTTTGCTGGTCTTTCCACACCAGTCATGATGGGTCCGAAGTCTGTTTTCCACCAGAACTGTGATCTTCATGTATGTAGGTGTCTTGTCCAGAGCCACATTCCTGGCTTACAGGAAGCAAGTGTTCACTTTCTGTCACTGTGACTGAATATTGGAGAAAACTGACCCAAAGGGGGAAAGGTTTGCTGCGGTCACTGTCTTAGAGGTGCAGCACCTGGCTGGCTGGCCACCCCTCGGTGGGCCTGAAATGGGGTAAACGTCGTGGTGGAGGAGCACGGTGGGACAGAGCCGCTCCTCTCCCGGCAGTCAGGTAGAGAGACGGAGGGAAGAGCGACACAGGAACCAGGCAAGGGCCCCGGGCGCCCCTTGTTAAACTGCTGTCCCACCACCCGGTGCCCATCAGGCCTCCAAGGAGGGGCTCACATGGGCTGATCCTCCTGACGGACTCAGAACCATCAGCCAGAGACCAGCCCCGGAGACACTTCAAACACCGAGGCGTGGAGGAATTCTTGTTGGGCTCAACAACGGACCTCATCGAGGGAACTGTAGGTTCTCTCCACACACATGGCCAGAACACCAAACCTGAGGCTCCTGCTAAAATGATGTGGGCTAAGAAAAGGGCCAATAGCCCCCAATTTCCAGTGCAGTAAATTCAGAATATAATGAAAATAATACTTTGTTACAATAATGTACACAGGTGATATTCTTCATAATGCTTAAATGCGGTTTCCAGGTATTATAGGCTTACAATATTCTCTTCAAGTGCAGAATGTGTACTTACAGATCCATTGCTCAACAGCAATTTAGCAACAGAAATATTTCTTTGTATAAGTCAACACATCCTTTTCATAATAAGCCTAAAAGTCACTTGCTGTGAATAGCCTCAAAGTGAAAGAAAAAATATGGTTCTTTCCAAAGAGAAATGAAATGAGATAGGACACCCCTCTCCCTGTGGAGAACCTGCACCTTCAGACCGGGTGCATCTTTAATAAAACATCTGAAAGGGAGTATTTGTTGTCTCCCTTTCCTGTCATTAAAATTCAACAGGGCCAGGGATATAGCTCAGCAGCGCTTGCACCTACCTACCTGGCAAGAAAAGGTCCTGAGTTCGATCCCGGGACAAAAACCAAAACCAGAGACTCTAAACAATAAGTGGACTTTGTGGCAAATGTCAGAATTGGAGTTGGGGTTCGGGCTGCCACGAGACGGGCTCGGAGGCGGCATCTTTCTGCTCTGCCTGCTTCCCCGCCGCCCCGCCGCCCTGCCCACCCCGCCGCCCCGCCGCCCGTGAGGAAGGCCATGCCCACCCCTCCTTTCTCCACCCTCCACTGCACTCCACGTCTGCTCAACACGACCATCATCCATACATCGCGGCAACAAGATGAGACACTCGACCCGCAGCACGTCTGTGACACGCTGCCTCCCAGGAGGTCTCAGCCTCAGGATTACACTTTGTTTTAAAATATATACCAAAAGGAGAATATTTTTAAAAAACAGAAGGTATTCTCAGACACCCGCAGACAAGAGCAGCCTCTTCCCCTCGCACAGCGGACGGTTCCACGTCAAAGGGCCTGCGCGGTGAGGACTTACCCGCTCCATCTCCTTGAAGTCATCGTCTAGCTTGGTGCCTTCGGCTCCTCCAACCTTCTCACTCACTTTCTGTAGAAAATAACCACAGAAGAGAATCAGTACAAAGAGTTTCCCCCGAAAAGGCATGTTAAACGTTGTGTCCACTTCCAGACACCTGCTGGAATGCGATCTTGCCGCCACTCTCTGATGTAGAAACACTCCTATTTCCATAGCCGGAAACTGGCTCAGAGGCTTTAAACAGCTGCAAGGTCATGTACGTCTCAGGCGTTAAAACAAGAACGCCGACTTCCGTCCTGTGACTTCAACCTTGCGGCTCTTCCCTCTGCACAAACCGGCGCACAGCCGCCTGCTCCACAGGGCTCTTCCTTGGAAGCTCCTAGGGACAAGGGCACCACGCAACAGGCACTTCCTTCTGATAATGGACTGAAGATGCCCTAGGCAGGAAGTCGTGTTTCTTCTAGCTGTCCTCGGTGGGTACTGAACAGGTAACCACAAGCCCCACAAGCCACTCGTGAAAAACGGAAGCAGCCCCAGTGATGTTCAGACAAAAGGCCCGAATTCTGGCCGTCCAGAGCTTCAGTCCTGCCTGCACCCCACATATACAAAACAAACGCCACCCACAGGGCCAACGGGATTTCTTTTCTTCCTCTTATGGCCCCTTTCACACATTTTATGTTCATGAATTAACACGGAAATTACTGCTTTCCACATATGAAGTTCATATATAAAACTCGATGCACTCTACTTTTCTGAAATAAAAATTCAGTTTACAGATAATAAAAACATAAGAAAAAATATTACAAACACAGGAATATTGAACTCAAATTCAATGACTCATTCCCCTTAAAACTGTACAGGCCCAATGGTGTCTTCTCCAGGGACATCACACACGCCACTTTCTTTCACCAGCCCCTGGGGTGAGTCTTTGCAGAGGGCAGTTGCGGCAGCGGCCACACTGCTCACCCAGTGTGTTTCCTCTCTGCTTCGGGAGGGCCTTGGGACACAGCCTGAGCACGGGAGCTCTGACAGCCCCTGCTGTGGCTTAAGACACGTTTTTTAGTCTCGCTTTTCTTTATTGTTCCATCTGTCCCATTGCACAGACTGCCTTCAGGAAGGCTGAAGACCTGGAGTTCTCCCCTCCCTCGCTCTGCACACAGATGCGTCCTTCATGCCTCTGCGGTGAGATGGAGCAGACTGCAAAGGCAGAGCAAGGCACTGGTCGCGTCTTCTATGGGAGATGCACGAAGTTGTTTAGTAAATTACACAGCACCATAACTGAAGAGCTTGTATCTGAACCCACAGGGAGGGATCAAATCCTAGTTCCCTTCTATCACCAAGACAATATGGGGTTTCTTACAGTATCACAGTTTTTCTCCTCAGTTTAACTGTCATTTCATACTCTGAGAAAAAGTTAGCAATTTCCCTTAAAACAATATAATCTTAGAAGATCCAGAGACAACTAAATAACTCTAGATACACTAAGCCACCTTGTCTTTGACAAAGAAGCCAAATATCCTCAGTGGAGGAAAGATAACCTCTTTAACAAATGGTACTGGAAAAACTGGGCTCTAACCTGCCAAAGTCTAAAGCTAGATCTATCTCTTTCACCATGTACTAAGGTAAAATCAAAGTGGATTAGAGACCTAAATATTAAAACAGAAACACTAACCCTACTGGATAATAGGTTAGGCAGAACTCTTGGAGACACTGGCTTAGGGAAAGACTTTATGAACAAAACTTTTATAGCACGAGAAGTAGCAGAAGAAATCAACAACTGGGATTTCATCGTATTAAAAAGCTTCAGTACAGCAAAAGAAATCACCAGCAGAGCAAAAAGATACCCAATAAATGGGAAACATGTTTATTAGCTGTTCTACAGATAAAGGGCTACTATCCAGAATGTATAAAGAGCTTAAAAAAATCAATCCCCCAAATTTAAAGACCCAATTCAAAAATGGGCACCTGAAATGAAGAGATCCTTTTCAGAGGAAGAAGTAAAAGAAGATAAGAAGCATATGAAGAAATGTTCCACATCACTGGTCATTTGAAAGATGTAGATGAAAACAACACTGAGATTTCACCTCACTCCACAAAGTATGGCTGCTATCTTGAAATCAACCAGCAACAAATGCTGGTGAGGCTGCAGGGAGGGAGGACCCTTCTCCACTCTTGGTGGGAACGTAGACTGGTACAACCACTATGGAGATCAGTGTGGAGAGTCCTCAAAAAACTAGGATTAGAGGTCCCCTGTGACCCTGCGATTCCCCTGCTGGAGATATACACGAAAGAATTAAAAGATTCATAACACAGGGATATATGCACCCCAGTGTTTATAGCAACTCAGTTTGTGATAGCTAAATCTTGGAAACAAGCCAAATGTTCATCAACTGGAGACTGGACAGAGACGATGTGGTTTTTCTACAGCATGGAGCAATACTGTGCCATAAAGAATAACAAATTTGAGTCATTCATACTCACATGGATGTACCTTCAGGACATACTCAATAAGTGAAATAAATAGGTCACAGATGTGTAAATGCTGTGTCTTTAATATGAAAAACTGATAATGTAAATGAGTACTGAAATGTAAGTTATATATTGTACAATATAAACTATTCAAGGGGAGATGGGTTAGGAATAAGTAATGAGGATAAAGAAAAATTATGACGGCAATTAAAAAATGGAAACAGGGCTTATGTATGTAGGGGGTGGAGGTTATAGGGTGGATAGGGGGATGGGAAAAACTTAGAATCAAGTCATGTCATGTACTGGTACAAATTGTCAATGTTAAATGTTATCATAATATGTATATAAAATGTACCTACTTCACAATAAAAAAATAAAAGCTAGGACAGCAAAAACAATATAATCTTGGGGGATAAAGGTCAATAATTCAAACGGAAAGTTACTTAGAGCTTTCAGTTTATATCACTGACACAGACGTGTGTTTTTTGTTTTTTTTTTTTAGGTTTTTTTGAGACAGGGTCTCGCTTTGTGGTTCAGGCTGGCCCTGAGCTCAGCCTCCAACTCACATCACAGCAATCCTCCTGCCTCTGCCTCCCAAGTACTGGGATTACAGGCGTGAGCCACCACGCCCAGCACTGTGGTATGTGGTACTGATTGCTGCTGGGGTGAGTCTCCACACCCAGTATTGTATGTGGTTACCGGGGAATCGAACCCGGGCCCTTGCGCTTGCAAGACAGGCGCCGGAACCACTGAGCTAACTCCCCGGCCCCACACAGACTTGTTCTTGAGGAAGCATGTAGAACAGACATTATTATCATGCTGCGGATAAGGAAGCTGAGGGCTGTACATGAGACGCTCCATGGTAAGCAGTTCTAGCTGGAAGAGGTGAACTGGGACCTGAGCACAGATTTCCATTCCAGTTTCCACTCCGGCTTCTGCAAGTCACTGCAGCCCGTAGAGCTGTCCACGGTGCTGCCTCCTCTGGGTCAGATGGCCAGATGTGGACGGCTGACTTGACTCTAGCTTTAATAGCAGCTTCTCACTCAGCGTGTGCTCGGAGTGATGCTGAGTGTCAATGCTTCAGCGGTCTGCACAGGCCCAGGCCCTGCCTGACAACACCTAACCCAGAGCCTGCTGCACTGTGATCTGGACCAGCGGCAGCTTCCTATCCTGCACCCTCAAAGATTTTTACCAGATCTGAAATGAGAGGAAGAGGAGGGAGTCCTACATTTGAAGTCAGGCTAGCATCCCTTAAAGAATTCCAAATCCAAATCACCTGACCTGCACGCTCAGATTTAAATCACAGGGAATCAGTAACTGAAGAGGACTTGGTTCTTAATACCAGCTTGTCGAGATCACCATTTCTGCTGTATTACGTCATTTTCTGCACATCCCAGAGTCTTATCTTTGTCAAAGACAATTGTGACAGGGGCCGGGGAGTTAGCTCAGTGGTTCTGGCGCCTGTCTTGCAAGCGCAAGGGCCCGGGTTCGATTCCCCGGTAACCACATAACAATACTGGGTGTGGAGACCCACACCCAGCAGCAACCAGTACCACATACCACAGTGCCGGGCGTGGTGGCTCGCGCCTGTGATCCCAGCACTCGGGAGGCAGAGGCAGGAGGATTGCTGTGATGTGAGTTGGAGGCTGAGCTCAGGGCCAGCCTGAACCACAAAAGCGAGACCCTGTCTCAAAAAAACCTAAAAAAAAAAAAAAAAAAGACAATTGTGACAGATCCCCCACCTAACCTGTAAATGACACATGTAGTTTCATTTCCAAAATGGACACAAAAAAGTATGTAGTTGCAAAATGCCCTCATTTATGTAAAATTAGAGAATTCTGGTAATTTTGGAATGACCGAATTTTGAACAAGTCTAAAGAAAAATGACCTCATCCGCATTATAAGGTTCCCTATCATGCTGCGTAACCAGGAGCACGTTCCCTTCCTTGCCGACCTTTCACACTCGTCAGCAGCGTCACACCATGGCAGCTGGTTCGCGGTGTCCAGGGGAGGCTGGGCTCACACCGGCCGCTGCCATTCAGCACCAGTCCTGCAAACTCACACTGACGCCAGTTCATCAGCCCACGGAATACATAATTCACACCAACAACAACTGCAACAAACGCAGATCTGCTGGGAAGGGAAGGAGAAACAGAACAAGAAGCCAGGCAGTACAGGGCGCACACCAGAGACCAGTCCTTTTCTCTAAGAAAACTGACACTTATGTTGTTCTCAGGGAAACAGCTGAGTGAGGCTAGGAGCTAGATGCTGCTACTGGCCTGACTGGTTGGTTGAAATAAAAATTTCTTATCTGATTACATTCCCAAAGAAGAAGTGTTTTACTCACAGAGACATCCACACTGCTCTCCAGGCTGTTTTGCTCAGTCCCAAAGGATCTAAAGATATCGAGGCCCTGGACTAAAGCACTGGGCTAACAGTGACTCACTACTTAGGAGCGTACTGAATACCTCCTGCTCTTCCAACAAATGTTACTAAAACTTCATCTGTTTTATGCATAAACATCAAGGTGAAGGACACAGACACACAGAGCCCATTTGGCCATTGACAAAGACATTTGTTTTCCTTACCTGGTGCCATTTAAAAACTTGTGCTAGTATTTTCAATGAGGTGGATTGTAAAACTAGTATTTCATAGTATCGAATCTTTTCTGATACTGTTGAACACTATCTGGCAAGATGATTGATACTGGAGAAATGAATCACTATTTAAACAAATTTTAGGAAACAACTGAATTAAACAGATTGATAAAGTGAGCCAGTGTGAGCCAGATAGCTCCTGACAGTAGTTTTATAGTCCTTTCCAGAAGTCTAAAAACACCGAGAGTTCAAGACCTTTAGTGGGACCCTTTTAGCCTTGAACTTCCCATACATTTTGTGTCCCACCCAAACTGGAACTCTCAAGCCACTCTAGTTTACTATATTCTCACAAGAAGGACTAAATGAAAATCTGTCAAACTGTTCTGCAGTATGCCCCAGGGATGCCACATCGAGATGGATGACAGAGGAAGAGGTCACACTGTGAGGTAACGGAAACTGCTCGCTTCAGGCTGGGACAGTTTGGGGTTTTTTTGTTTTGTTTTGTTTTAAAGGAACAACTTTCAAAAGAGAAGGCAAATAATGCAATAAGCCCAGGTTTAAATTAAGACTTCAGTTTGAGTCCGCAGCAGTGATTTTTTTTCATGCTATTTTCTTCCACATCACGTAAGAAAAATGACAAGAGAACCAGCATGAAAGACATCTTAAGTAAACACGTGCTCTTCCCAGCCCAAGGGTTCTGTCCTGCTTTCACCAATGATTCACCCGCCTGTGAGGTATCTGTCATCTCCAGGAAAAGACACTTTATCTTCCAACTGAAGCCTTGATCCCTTCTAGCACTGGATTTCATGTACTGAAAAATGCTAACTACTGTCGTCTCCAGAAAGGTCTTCTTGAGACCCACATCACTGAAATGCCACAGACTTAAGACAGATGCCACTGTACATTCCCACTACTGTAAAGGGATTTATCTCCTAACTTCTCTGCTTTTGCTCAGTTTTATCTTCTATCACTCAGCCAGCCCAGGCTTCCTTGCCATCTGTGAAATGTTTGGTTTGTTTCCTCCATTTTTCACCTGAAACTATTCTAGTTAATGACTCATCAAGTCACTAACATCCTACAAACTCATTCAGGTTTCACCTCACCTGCCGTCTGCAACCGCCCAGCCTTCGAGCTTAGTGAGACGCATCATCCATCATCCCAGGACTGTCGCGTATTACTTAATGACCAAGATCGCCAAGGATTTTGTTCAGCTGAATTATAAGATGCTGAAGGCAGGAAGCATACTGCATGCATTTCTACTTGAATATATCTGACATGTCAGTACCAAATACAACAACTGCAGAGCAGAAAAAAGTATCTCTGTGAGTGATTCCTGAACCAAAACTTTAACATGAGTTAAAGAAAGCACCTGAGAAGGGGTCAGCATCGGCTCTGCGTCTCTTGCGAGAGTGGACAAGTCCACAGCCATCCCACCCCGAGCGCGCCCGATCTCATCTGCATGACAGGACAACTGCCCTCTAAAAGTGCCCTTTCTCTATCAGAAAGCTATGAAATTTTAGGGAAGTCAGGTACAATGTATGGTATTTATTCATAACCAAGGCTAAATGAATTCCATCTTCACCATAACTATTCTACCTTCATCCACTATATCACTTCTAGTACAATTACAATTCAATTAGTACTTTATTCTTATTCATCTCAGTGCTTCTTAAATATAGGATCTGTGTTTTAGCTTATGGCATACAGACACATGTGCACATATGTTGGCATATCTATGCCAATGCATAGAGTCATACATTTATGATAGAAAGTAAATATAGTATTTTTCCAAAATGCCTTTGAAAAATCACTATAATTTAAAAAATTATTATACCATATATTTGCTCATATTAAGACAGAACCATTTTAACACTCAAATTGTTTTTAATACCAGAAGTCAGGACACATATTATCCTGCTAATCTGCATAATAGCACAATAAACTATTTTTGAGTATGAAGAAAACTCACTGACAGTTCAGTAAGTGAAAGCCACTGAACCACAGGTCTTACACAATTGAATTTAGCATCAAGACTTCAATTTCAGTCTCAACAAGGTTACCTAATAGCTGCATAAAAGACAAAGTACATAAACTTTCAGTGTCTTGATTTTTTAACCAAAGAAATAAAGATCAACTTTATTTAATACTGTATATTTTTTTGAGAATTACATGAATAACTGTATACAAGAACTCTGTAAACTATTACAGCTCAAGATTAAAATAAATGATTAACATGTGATCTCCCCTTCATACCTCTGGCCCTCCCTGCTGGAGAAGGGAATCTAAGTGAGTGTTCTGCCACGGGGCTACCCCCGGGATTACTGTGCCCCCCAAACCCACCAGACGCACATGAAAGCTGTGTTAACTTCGTTTGTGTTTAACAAAAAAGTAGCTAAATTATTTTACTAGAGAGTGGCATTAATGTACAAGCTCATGCAAAAGAAATTACAATGACGTCCGTAGCATGAGGTCTTGCTTTGCTAATATTTGTAGAAAGACATCACCTCTGTGAATGAAGAAGTCCAAAGTCTAACTCTCTAAAGGAGCTGTTACACATTTTACTTTACTTACAACATAAAGATTATGGCAACAATATCTGATTACATGTCAAACATTCAGAGGGAATGGAAAGCAAAAGCTAAACCAGCGCATTTGAGTGTTGGGCTAAACGCGGGCAGCTCGTCCCGCCTGGGTGGTGGCATCCCGCAGACAGAAGACAGGTGGGCTCACTCCCGGGACACGGGTCTCGCACTGGCTTTTCTTAGCTGTCATTAAACTGGAAAGTTTAAATGTCATGATGTTTTGAAAATAGATTTCAAAAAATATATCTTATTTTTCCTGTCCAGAAATTTGAAATTTTTAGAAAATTAGTGAAAAAATTTTTGACTCCCTACATTGAACCACTTCTATTTTTCAGTACCAAGAATATGCATACTAAAGAAAATTAGAAGTTTTCTCTTCTGTAAAAACCAATGATTCCCCCACCCACCACCCACCCAACACTTTCACAGGGTGAAGACTGGCTCCTTTTGAACATCTGGGACCAGAACCAGGAACTCTGAAATGAGTGTGGGTGAGCTAAGTCTTTGGCGCTTTCCCACCACCCAGTCAATACCGTGTGGAAAACAAGACATCGATTTTTATGATGTTGTCGCTCTCCTTAGGGCGGCTCCCTGGGGCTCAGAAGTAATAATCTTCCAATCCTGTTCTCCTTAAGTGAAAATTTCCCATAGACCATGGGGCTAATTACATATGTTTCACAAGAGTAGAGCTTCCAGCTCCTCACTGGAAATATACTTTATCACCTATGATTTCACTTGTAAGTGATCTCTTTCTCTTATAGAAAAAATTCTGAAGTATGTACAATATGCAGAATAAAAACATAGCATTTGTCTATTTTTCAACTCTCCCAAATAACTAACTCATAATCAGAGAAAGGATAACTTAAAGCAGTTTAGCAGAAGGTGATTAATTTCCATAATCTTTTTCTTATCTCGCAATAGAATTTTATTCATTTTTACAGTCCACTGCAATAAGCCAAATGAAATTAAAATGTCAGACAGGACTTGCTAAAAATAGGTTCTAAGATTTGAGGCAGGAATTAGGCCATGCAGTAGTTTTAAAAAAATAAATTCTAGTGAAGGTTTAGTCATATAGCCCCTCAATTAAAAAATCAGAACACATAACAATATTGAAAATAAGAATTTGATATTTCAGATGTGGTTAACAAATGATCTAGAACCTAACACTTGATGACTTGATTGTGAGGCAAAAAGGAGTTGATCTGGACTTTTGTTTGTTAAGACAAACTTGGTGGAAAGCCCTTTTCGACTGACTAGTTTTTTCAAATAACTTGTGAACTTCCTGGGCCCGGTGGTGGGCGTGGATAACCAGGAGCACTCTAAGACTGCGTTCAGCTAATGCTTGGTGCTGTTTCCGTGATGGTCAGGTTTATGTGGGTATGACACCCAGCTCCCAATGGAACGCAACAGAAGCAGTGCTGTGAATATATTTCACAGATACAGTTAACATCTACAGTGTACTGGCCACAGTGGATTACCATTCCTAATACAAATGATTCTCAACCAAATGAAGCACAGCTTTAAGAACAAAACAGAGGTTACTGTGCAGGAGCAGAAAGTCTGCCTCGAGACTCAGTGGTCAGCTCGTGAATTTCTGAGCCTGGGCCTGGGCTCGGATCTCATACTGCCAAGGTGAGCTGATGCCTTTCCCCCTCACTTTCCCCAGCGAGTCCTTGTTCTCTGAAGAATCCAGATGCGATTTCTACCAGCTGCCATCTATTTATAGTAAGACAAAGGGGGCTACAAATCAGGAAATGGAGGAAAGAAAGGAGTGCTGGGGTTTCAAAAGAAAATGCTATGAGGCCTTTTATCTTTTAGATAAAGGTTTTTGGGGAACAAACCATTCTTTTTTTTTTTTTTTTTTTTTAGGTTTTTTGAGACAGAGTCTCGCTTTGTGGTTCAGGCTGGCCCTCAGCTCAGCCTTAAACTCACATCACAATCCTCCTGCCTTTGCCTCCCGAGTGCTGGGATTACAGGCGTGAGCCACCACGCCCGGCACTGTGGTATGTGGTACTGGTTGCTGCTGGGTGTGGGTCTCCACACCCAGTATCGTTATGTGGTTACCGGGGAATCGAACCCGGGTCCTTGCGCTTGCAAGACAGGCGCCGGAAC
>PVIR01016332.1:12506-22564 GCA_004026965.1 Petromus typicus | reverse complement strand
AAACCATTCTTTAAAAGAAAACAACATCATCTTTGGATTAAGTCCAGCAAATGTAACAAACAACAGAATTCAAAGTAGTTTACCACCAGGGTCTTTGCTAGCTCTGAAACCCAAGTGTCTCAACCTATGCCTGATAAAACTTCTCTTCCCCAGGAAAGGGGCTATTTGGGTCGACTATAATTAATCTGCAAGTTTAATGCGCAGAAATTCTTTAATTTTGAAATAGCTTTCCATAATTGTTTATATTGCTTAAAGTTGTTGGTAAACATTTCTTGGCAATAAGCATTAATCATCGTTAACTCAGTTTTCATCTCCTTCATCAACGAACTCACATCTTCTCCCGCTAACCGAAAGCTGAGGTCATAGGGCCAATCGTGCTCCCGCAGAGAGGCCCCAAAGCTGAGCCTGTGGCACCACGGCCTCTGGCCTGGCTCCATTTAGCACGCGTTAGATCAGGTTCTGTGGTGTGGTGATTCGTTTGAGTGTTTCCCAGCTAGCTGGGGCTGCTGAGGCGGTGATTCTGACCCTGTCCTCCCCATCTCCTGAAGTCTGGCACCGTCCGGCCCACAGCTGGCCTGTGCAGCGAACCATCAAGGCGGCTGTGAGATATACCACGGCCAGCAGGAATTCTGTCTGCTTATTTTCCCTTTAACTGACTGTTTCTACTCAGACCTCTGGTGTCCTCCCCAACAGAATCACTGATATTCTTCCACCAAATTCTCCTCCACTCATGGGACGCACGGGGATGAAAGGGGGTTTCTAAGAAGAGGCCGAGTAGCAGCGCCTCCGGTCACACCCAGTTCTAGGGTCTTTTTAACAGAGTGACATGTAGTTGTAGCTGTTAATAAGAATATGACAGAAGACAGTTCTGGGGTGGGTGGGGGGACCCACTGCACACCGTCTGAGAACGAGAGGCCAGCACGGCGGAGATGAGGGAAGGACTGACACGAAGCTGCAGAGGCCGGCAGGAGCCCGTCACTCGAACAGGCTCCGGCCGGAGGGGAAGAGGAGGAGCTCAGGCTGTCAAGAGGAGAAAAGCTTCTGGTGCAGGCAATGTCCACAGTAGAAGTCTGCCTTGTCATAGCGCTGAGGGCCGGAGTCTGAGGGCGAGGTGGCAGCGTGCCGGTGCTGGACAGGGCTCCTGACCGCACACAGCGCTGGCACGTGACGCGTCCGTGCCCGTGTGGAGAGAAACCACGTCTCCTTACAAGGCCGTAAATTCTACCGTAAACACCCCCCCTTAGTGTCGCATCTAATACTCATCACTTCCCTAGCAGTGTGGCTCCGAAACCCACCCCACGGGGCGGGAGCTTCCACTGTGAGGAGAAAGCGTGTGAAGGTCCTGTCCCCAGCAGGGGACGCCCCGCAGGACTTAGGACGCTGCAACGTCACCCTGGGTATATTTAGTCCAGAGCCACTCAATCAGATGTGAGCTGCGCATGACAGAAGGAGCAGGTCGGGAAAAGGCTCCGAGCCTGCCGTGAGGCAGCACAGCGTGTGGCCTTAATCTGCAGGACGAGCGCCGTGACGGCTCGGCCTGGCGTGCACCAGGGACATATGGGCTCTCTCCGCAAGAAGCCGGCATGCTGCACGCCCCCGTCTGATACGGAAGCATACTGTTACCTGAGGAAGCTGAGTGAACAATGGTTTAAAATTGTTACCTTCCTCCCATTTTTTATTTATTGTTTCCTTTTCAGTTTGTTCGCCTCCTAATACAGTATGTACAAATAACCCAGCGAGATTTAACTTTCTGGAACTTCAGAGAAATTTTCTCAGTAAATACCTTCATAGTTTACTGTTCATTGTTTTTCTCGAGACAACTGCCATCCACTGATATCTCCTACCAGCACGTTTGTCTGATTGGTCGGACCAGAAAATCTCGTATGGCGCGCGGCTATGGTTTTAGAAACCACGCTAGTGTTGGCATAGCCACTTATACAACTCTGTGAATTACATTTTTAGAGCAAAAAGTGAAGGAAAAGCCTCTCCCAATTTAATTACTAGGGCACATCATTTCTTCCGCTGGTTAACTGCACATACCTTTCCTTTACTTATCTTATTCCTACCGATGTATGCACGTTGGCACTCAGAGTGCTGGAGACTGAGCCCAGGGGCTGTGCGCTGCACCACGGATAACCTCGGCCTTTTTACTTGTTAGAGAGACAGTGTCTGAGTCTCTGTGTTGCTCAGTTTAGGCTCAAATGTGTGATCTTCTTGTCTCAGCCTCCTGGGTGATGGGATTACAGACTTTCATTTTTAGAATAAGCTATTTTTACCCAAGATATGGTGACCATGCCACAGTGGAAACATTTTAATCAACACCAGCAATAAATTCCTGAAGGAGAATCAGAAGCACAGAATAAAGACTAAAGTGGAGCCTTGAGTTACAACCGGCCGACATATGAATAATTTCAGTTATGACTGAATTTTAGTTTTGACTTATGAACAAAGTCTTGAGTTACAACCTGAGTGCTGGCCGCTTGTGCTTCCAGATGGCCTCAGAAACAGATTTAACCCACAGAGAGCTCTGGAAGGAATGGGACAGCATCCTTTCCCGTGTCGGGTTCACGAGAACTCCTGGGCCAGTGTCTCTCTCGGGACACTGAGATCTGCCTGTCACAGGAGAGGGACTCTGAGGGCTGTGAGAGGAGCCTGAGCCTTCCCTGATCGGCCTGAGTGACAATCGCCCTGGAGGAGCAGCTGAATTCATAAGTCGAGGGTGCCCTGCAATTGCACATGGCATTCGACCACAACATTTCAAACTCAAAGATGTACACACGCAACTTTGCAAAAGCTACCAACTGCCACATTTGTTGTACATATTTTCAGACAAGCAAATACCATGTAGCAAATACAACAAGAGCCCTTGTGAGGCTTCCCTCGTCCGCGCTCCTCCCCGACGGGGGCCTGATCTCTCACTGCCCGCTGGCCGGTCTCTCTGCAGTTCTCCAAGCAGAGCACAGGTTATGGGTGAAGGGGACACAGCTCACTGGCTGGTGGTCGTGGCAAGCAGGGGAGGAGCTGAAGACGGGGCTGGCGCAGGGACACCGGGCCAGTGAAGGGCATGTGCGGCAGCTGGCCAGCACGCCGGGTCACGTGCTCGTCCTGCCAGACTCCTCCGGGGATCCACCCGGAGCACACTGCATATACACACGAGGAAAGTGCTGAAATACCAGGACAGGAGGAGATCACGCAAATGGCAGTGCAGGCCGGCAGACACTCTCAGTTACAAGTAACTTCCACCCACTCAGTGCTCTCCTGGAGAGCGCAGCCCTGCGGCCTCATCACACCAGCCCAGTCCCCTCACGGGAGACACTCCACCGAGAGCGTCGCAAGCTGCAAAGATCACAGGCATCACCCCTTCTGCTCAGCATCCGGGCGCACTAGAGTTCTCACTTGTCCCCAGCAGAAGCAGGCCGCCAGCCCTGGCCCAAACGCTGGCTCAGTGGGATGGACATTCTGTCTGGAAGAAGCGAGACCTGAAAGAAAGACAGGTCCACCCGCCACCTGGAAGGACTGGTTTAGCCCAGAGCACAGAAGGAGGGGGACGGCCCACAAGGGTTGTTAGAGATGATGAGATCTGGGTACAAGCAGTCACGCCGAGCCTGGTACCTTCGAGATTCAGAAGCAAAAAGTGCAATGGTGGACCAACACTAAACCTGACAGAGTACGAGAGGCGACCAGAGGACCCCTCACATCATGCCCACTCCTCAGGGGCCAGGGCCTGTGCCCAGGCCCCGGGACAGCGCCCAGGCCCCGGGACAGATTCCTCTCGTTCAGTAACACTCTGAGTGGACGTGCTTAGGCTGAGGACACAGTACATTCTCTGAACTTTAAAAACCACACATACATCCAGTTACCCACAGCAGGCGAAGCACAAGTTCTATCAACAAGTGACGTAGGCAGGTCTGAGGTTTACTCTTGGGAAGCCAGCCTGCTAGACAAAGACACGGAAAAGTCTAAGCAGGAATGTCAGAGGCTTCACTCCGTGAGGAAAACAGGCTTCAGAGGACTGGTCCCACCGAATCGCTCCACACTTAACCAAAGAAGAACTTGTAACAATTTCCAGACCAGGGAGTGAATCTGCATCTCGGGATGCTGCATCATTCAAGTGTGCTGTGTCCAGGAACTACCACGATGAGACACGCACATAAACATAAACACAAACACAAAACATAACACATAAACATCTCCAGCATCATCCAACATAAACACAAAACATCTCCCTGGGACCGTGTGACACACTGCAACAACAAAAGCAGGTGCTAGACAACTGCTCTGCAGGTTTCAAATCTTGGAATTAGAAGATAAATACTTCAAAGGAGAAGTAAAAAATATGCTCAAAAACAGAGGGAAAGCAATAGTTAGAAAAGTAAGGGATGGGGACATTTTTACCAGGAAGAGAACATGAGTGAAGACCTAACTGGGTGAAGTCCAGAGCCAAAGTGAGCAGCTCACTCGAGGGCTGCACAGGGCCTGATTCCCACCCCACGGGAAGAGGAAGTGACTGTGACGGCAGATCGATGCGGATTAAGTAATCTCCGAACAGGAAATAATAGAGAAAAAATAAACCAATCTTGAGAAACATTCATAATAAAATGGAGAGGAGTGCGAGAGAGGTGCAAAAATAATAGTCAAAGAAATAACTGCTAAAAAATTTCCAGTTGATAAAAAATAAACACCTACATTGCCAAGATGCTCAATGAACCCTCCGTAGGATAAGCGCACAGACATCAAGCATCAAGCTTCAAAGTGTTAGTGGTTAAAAGGTGAGACACCTCATGAGCATGATGTGGAAGCGCCAGGAAAGCTAAGGGCGCTTTCATCTCAGCAGATACTGAGAATCCGGGCGGGTCTGTCAAGACTCACTTCGAACTTAAAGGTCACATGTAAAAGATGTACAGAATCACTTTTTAACTTTTCAAAGACATTCATAATAGCATATGAATGTATACCTATGGATGATATGTAGGCAAAGTAATGGGATATTAATAATGTAACAGAAAATTTATTCTTTCAAATTTATTTTATTGAAAATATAAGATGCTAAGGTCTGATAAAAAGTAGTAGGCATTAAAATGTTAAACGTTCTCTAGATACTGAGTAAGAGACTATAAGAAATATAAGTGAAATTTTGAAAGGAAATTATAAAATCTTTGTGGCAGAAATAACTATACTTTGTGCACATAAACTCTACAAAGGTTACTTACCCTAATAAAAATGTTTGCATAGCATCCTAGAAAACACTTTTTCCTATGCATGTGTTTTAAATGTGCTTTTGCTATAGAATATTATTTATGTTTTACAGTTTAAGCAAAATTACACTCTGTGGCACTGATGACTTAGAAGAAGAGGCATGTGCTCAGTGAAGCTGAGTGAATAACAGATGACCAGCTAATCCGATCCAGAGCGCTCTGAGTCTGGGTCTCCTTGCAGCCGCCTTGTCCTGCTGCTGTCTGAGATGTTATGGTCAGACAGAACAAAATTACTGAGCAGTGTGCGAAGAAGTAGAGGTGGTAGCATTCCTATCAGTGAGGGGAAGTGACCCTGCGCTATGTAAATGATAATGAGCCATTTGATACACAGAGCAATTTTATAGGGATCAAATTTTACTGCACACTTAATAGCTAAAGGGTTAGATCACAAATATGCAATGAATATTTCCAGTGGATGTTCCAAAGGCATGCTCATGGCGGCAGGTAGATGTGTAGATGACGTAAATTCACAAGCTCATGCCCAGGCCCAGAGGGTGACATTCACACACTGGAAGCCCTTGTGATAGCATGGTACATATTATGAAAAACTAAACTTTGTGCAAAACTGGAAACTATGGAAGTGCACTCGGTGGACGGTTCATAGCCTCTGGGCCGTCTCTGGGCAGACACGGACTTGGTGTGTGTTTCCATGTGAGAGGAGCCCCCCAAACCACACACACCCTCTGCGGGCTCCAAGGCTGCCACCTCCGGCTGATAACCTTAGGCAAGGGCGCCACACGCACAGTTCCCCACGCCGGCTAAGCAGGGGCTGAGGACGGGGCCCGGCACGGATGTGGAGAGAACGCGAATCCTCAGAGACCGTTAGGAAAATTACACAGGCCCAAGTGACATTCGGTTCTCTCTGGGGTCAGGGCGCCACCAAGAACCACTGGGTCATTGCTTCATGAGAATGTTGATTTTTCTCTCTTAAAGGGTGAAGTGTTCTTGCCTCTGTTTAAATAGGGCATTTAAAAATAACTGCCTGTGAGTCTGTAAATCTCACTGCAGACTCATCCTCCCGTGCTGGGCGTGCTGAGTGAGGGACTGGGATGAAGCTGTGCGGCTGGGAGAGGTCCGCTGGCCTCTGAGGTGTGTCACACACCCGAGGCGGGAAACGGTGAACCTCACACTATAGACTTTTACAGCATATAATCACCCGGACTCTTCTGTCCCAGGGAAGTATGAACTAGGGCTCAGCAATCTGAACCCCGCCCGTGTTATTTGGGGTCCATGCCTCCACAAGACAGCATAAAGACGCAAGGAGCAGAAGCACGCACAAGTGCTCCAACAAGCGCCACTGTAAACGTGTGTTCTCTGTCTTGCGGTTACCGCACGACGCGGCGCCACGCATGCCGCAGCACAGTCCTATTGCTGTGTTAATGGACAGGACGTCCCGAAGAGCCGCAGCGCCCCCAGCCCGCACACCCGCAGGAAGGGAGCAGCGGCCGTGCTGCCCGCACCGCACCGCGGACAGCACAACTGCAGTCTGTCCGGAGCTGCCCACTGCGGGCCCCTCTCCTCCTCGGAAAGTCGGGACGCTTATTAAGGGACGTGGAGGGTAGGAAGTCACGTGAAGCGACTGGAAGCCACTGCTTGCTCGGTCTCGGCACAGAGAAGCCAGCGCTGCAGCGCCTGGCCTAACGCCCAGGAAACTTCAGCTGCAGATCCTGGGTCCAGAGCCTCGAGCGCCCGGGGCTGCGATGCTGTCAGGGTGGCTCCGCTGCCCCAGGCCCGCAGAGGGCACGTGCCGGGCTCTCCTGGAAACGCCCTCACAGGAGTAAAGCGGCACCAGCTAGCGGGGCAAGACCGGCACACACCCCCTCAGCACCTGTGTGATTATACAGGACACAGGCTCTTTTCCGTTATGAAGGAAACGGATATTTAAGAGAAGCTGTCCCAAGAGAGTGAGAAAACACAAGACTGGTTAGGTACACATGGTACATTTGTCCAATGGAAAAAGCACTTCAAATGATGACATTTATTATATCATAAACTAAAAAGAAATTAGCCTTTAAAATATTATTCTGCTAAAATATATATATATATATCCAAGAAAGATGAAATACTTAGGATGTAATCTATCAAAACTATCTCTGGTGGAGAATTTTAAATTATTAAATGTTCTTATACTGTTCATAAATTATATTAATTTTTATATCCTAAAAGAAACTCTAGACATGGCCATTTCAATACTAACTTCCTAAACAAAATAATGGGTTAAGTAAGTCAGTACCTGGGGGCCAAAATCAAAATGAAAAGACAAGAATTCCGGTTAGAGTTTTCATACAAGAGAAGCCATGTGATATCAAAGCTGTGTGTGAGATACTTCACTTAACACCATGGTATCCAGGTGCTTCTGTTTGCTTACAAAGGACTCAAGTTTGTCCTGATGGCGGAGAAGGGCTCCATGCTGTGTAAATACCACCATTTGCTCCGTATCTGTTGACTGATGTATAGGTTTTTTCCCAAGATTTAGCTATTATGAGTAAAGTATAAAATAAAAAAAATATTAGGAAAAAGAAAAAAACAGTATTGCAATCCAGTGTGGCTAAAGAGTCTGCATACGGACTGACCTTGTACAGCTATCTTACGTGTTTACATGTTCTCTGGTCTACTGGCCTGGTCTTCAAGCTGTATATGATGATTAACTTTACAAGGTCTTATAAATAAGTGAATCTGATTGAAAACTAAAAGGGGTGGGATACGGTGGGGAGGGGACGCAGGGAACAGAGGTGTGCCGTGTGCAGTCCCAGTCCTCAGAGTGGATGTGGTCACATGAACTGCATTGTGTACAGTGGGCCCTCACGGAACAACCAGCCTGGCGCACAAATAACTTCATTATTACTGGAATTTTAGTGTCAACTTAGGATCACAGTCTTGAGACATCCCAAACTCCAGTCTCTTGTGCTTCCAGACGGTCTCAGATACAGATTTACCCCTGAGAGAGCTATGGAAGGAACACGACAGCATCCTTGCCTGTGTAGGCTGCACTAAGAGCTCCTGAGCCAGGATCTCTCTGAGGACACTGAGATCTGCCTGTACCCAGAGAGACTTTGAAGGCCATGCAGAGGAGCCTGAGCCTTGATTAAACCTGAGTTATAACCAGCCTTTGGGAAGCAACGGAATTTCTAAGTCAAGGGTCCATTCCATGAATAGGAGTGGGGATAATTCAGTTGGATCAAATTGCAGATCTCAGAGGGTTGCATAGAGACCACGAACTGATGAATATTAGCATGAAGGAAGCAGAAAAGAGCGAGAGGGTTCAGGAAGAGAACAGATACAGCCAGAAACACTTACTGACCTTGTCCTGCTACCATTCTGACCTTCCAACAGGCTACGCTACGGTTTGGCTCAAAATATTCCCAAAGGCTCATGTGTTCCACGCAGGTTCTTGGTGAGTGACAAGTTCACAGTGGGAGGAGCTGGCTGAGGTGAGCCTCCGGGGGCGCCCCCCGCAGGGCCATCTGGCCCTGGCTAATGCTTCTCTCTCCGCCTCCCGCGGTGGCGCTTGAGCGGCTGCCCTCTGCTGCCCCTCCTGCCACGACCTTCCCCCTTCCTACAGTCCACGCAGACCCGAGCCTGCGGATCCTGGACTCAAGCCTCGGGAACCCTAAGCCAGCACAAACCCTTCCTCCTCGCAGGGGCTTTCTCAGCCCTGTGCCACAGAGCGCAGCCCGAGCGGCCCTGATCCTCCCCGTCCAGCAGCAGCTCTCAGGACGCCCTCCTCCCTCCGATCCACCGCCCACGGGGCGGGACAGGGCGCAAACGCTTCCTGCGCACAGGCCGGACACCAGCGCGCTCCCGCAAGGAGCTCGGGACCAAAGCACCTTTGCCTCCTAAGCAAAGAACAACAAATTTCAGGAGCCGCACATCTTTAACACTCAAGAGCGCCGAGCATTATTAAATGTTAAATTTAGAAACTGAGTAGTAACGTACAAATGTACTAAGTCATCATTTTGTAACACACAAAAAAGATACTTATTACCTGTCGTTTAAAAAGATACACAATGTATAGTTTTTAATATGTAGGTAGAATATGAAATAAAATGTGGGAAGGATTCTTATATGGAACTGTATTTTAAATATCGATAAGCACAAGGTCATCAAAACTTCCAAATATACTGAGAAAGACGCGATGTCCCTGACTCCAGATATACTGCAAATAAGTGTTTGCTTCTTCTGCATAAGCTCCCCAAAGTTGGCAGATTTAAAAAACACGCTGATTGTGAGTTCAGCCTAGACGTGCTGCCTAAAAACAGCGGAGAAATAACGTTTCACTCGCACATGCAGCGCTTTCCATGGTAAAGGTTAGTCTTGCTCACTTAGTCTAACCACCGCGGGGAGGAGGAAGACCGAGCGCAGGACCACAGGAGAATGGCGCAGCACTTGCCACGTGGGGAGCGGGTGCCAGCTTTCCCACCATGAACGGGTGAGCTGCAGCTCTCGGGGATGCGCGGGGAGTTCGGAAGTAACCTCCGGGTCCTGGCGTCACGCTGCATCGCGCGGGCTCTCCCGAAGATTCTGAGACAAGAACTGTCTTGTTCCGTAGACAAGCCAGGATTTAGATCTCAAAAAAGTGGAGCATTAGAAATTAATGGGAAGGTGGGGCCGGGGAGTTAGCTCAGTGGTTCCGGCGCCTGTCTTGCAAGCGCAAGGACCCGGGTTCGATTCCCCGGTAACCACATAACAATACTGGGTGTGGAGATCCACACCCAGCAGCAACCAGTACCACATACCACAGTGCCGGGCGTGGTGGCTCACGCCTGTAATCCCAGCACTCGGGAGGCAGAGGCAGGAGGATTG
>PVIR01016332.1:0-12406 GCA_004026965.1 Petromus typicus | reverse complement strand
AGTTGCCCCCTTGTTTAGCACAAACCCCAGAGAGTGTGGCCACATCATGCATGCTGCCAAGCTGACCTGTGCAACACCATCCTGCACAGTTCAGGTCCACCACTGTACTGTTAGTGCAATGAGGTGCTTGGGAATTATGGTAGAGACTCCAGCACCAGCGGGGAGGCTCGTATGACCCAGGGTGACACCGCCACGAGATCTGAATTCGCCACTGCTTTCTCCTGAGAGTTGTTTTCCCCTTCTCCATATGGGGAATGATAAAGTACTGCCTCTGCCATCTGGATGTCTAAAGTTTTAAGCAGAGAAACTTCAGTAGAGATTTACAGTGCTCAGAGCTTACAAGATTTGGATTCACATACAAATCCGCCGGTGACAAGCTGCCTCTTGCAAGAGCCAAACCTGTATCTCCCCCAAGAGCAGAAGACAAAATAGAGCTCGGTGCTGTCCCCAGTTCAGGCACAGCCAAAGTCTGCAGCTCATCCTGAATGGAGCCCAGAAGTTCCTAAGGGAACCTCAAAGTCAGAAGGCCAAAAGCATGACGCGTTTGAGGAAAAATAATAGCACTGACTGACCTCGGACACACCTTTCCCCTACCGGGCACAGCCCTTCACTGTGTACAAACACACTTCGGCTGTCTTCACGGGCCTGATCTCTAACGCTGTGAAGCGAGCAGCTGATGTGCTGTGCACGCTCACCAACCCTCCACAAGGAACCGGACCCGTGCTAATAAAAAATTTAAAAATAAAATGGAAAAACCATTCTGTAAAGCTGAGTTGTAGTTTCCTTAAAAGCGTAATCATCCATTCACAATATGATCTGGCTATTCCACTCCTGGATTTACCCAAGAGAAAAGAAAGCGTATGCCCATAAAAATGAGTAATTCGTACATCAGTAGTCATAGCAGGGCTGCAAATGTGGCTCAGTGCTGCCACACCTACATCAAGGTCCAGAGTTTGATCCCTGGTACTGTTTAAAAAAAAAAAAAGTCATACCAGCTTTATTTTTAATATCCCAGAACCAGAAACAACCTGAGTAGTTATGTTGGTGCACATGGATAAACAAGTTGTGACCTATCCTTCTAACCAAACGGTCCTTGACAGTATAGAAGAATGAGCTATTCCCCATGGATAAATCTCAGAATAATTGTGCTGGCCAAAGAGTAGACAAAAAATATGATTCTACTTATAGGTCTAGAAAATGTAAACTAATCTAGAGATGAGTATGACCATCACTGGTTGTCTGAGGAGAGAGAGACAGAGCTAGGGTGTAGGGAAAAATTGCGAAGGGGCTTGAGGAATTCCTGGGGTGATGGTTTCGGGGAGGTACACACAGGTCAACTGTAAATAATCAATTTACACCAAACTAGACCTGGCCAATGTAAGACATCCCGTCACATTTGGGGAAAGAGTACCAGGCTCTTCTCCTCTTACTGCCTCACTGGAAGAGAAGCCACACCAGTAGCAGCAGCAGAAGCCACAGCAGCTAACGTTTCCTGAGTAACCGTGTCGCGCGCCCTGCAAGCACTTCGCACGATCTGTGCTTTCTGAGAGCATGCTTCGCTGTGGTGTGGAGGAGGGGCCGTCGCCACCACACTCCAGAGCAGCGGCTGCCGTGCATCACCTGCCACATCTTCAGGCTCATCCAAAACGCAGGATGCGCCACAACTTCCTTTTTTTTTTTTGAGACAGGGTCTCGCTTTGTGGTTCAGGCTGGCCCTGAGCTCAGCCTCCAACTCACATCACAGCGATCCTCCTGCCTCTGCCTCCCGAGTGCTGGGATTACAGGCGTGAGCCACCACGCCCGGCACTGTGGTATGTGGTACTGGTTGCTGCTGGGTGTGGGTCTCCACGCCCAGTATGGTATGTGGTTACCGGGGATGAACCCGGGCCCTTGTGCTTGCAAGACAGGCGCCGGAACCACTGAGCTAACTCCCTGGCCCTTTATTCCTTTCTAAGGCTGAATAACACTCTGCTGCACAGGACGCATGCGCACGTCCAGCCTGTCACTTACCTGCTGGTGGAAAGAGCTGCTTCTCCCTGGTGGCTACTGTGTCACTCTGCACAGACATGGTGTCTGGTGACCCGCTCCATCTCTGCTATCAGCTCTTCTGCCTTCTACTCGGAAGCAGAGCCGCGCGCTCAGACTAATGGCCGGGCCACATGTAAGGTCTGTGGAAGCCCCTGCCCTCGAGGCCAAATCACAGCACACAGAGATTCCTTACGAGGTACAGCTGACCGTGCCGCTCCGGGCTTCACATTCTCTCAGGGTTCCCTAATGTACTCTAGCGCAACAATTCCAACTCCTTAGCACAGGTGGACTTCCCCCACCAGCTCGCCTCCACACCAGCTCCCGACCTAAGGACCTGTTCTCCCACAGAGGTTCCAGGAGCACTGCGCACGCGGGTGTGGGCACGCGCGCGCGCACACACACACACACACACACACACACACACACACATTCTCATCGTGTTAGGATTTGCATTTCGAGGTTCTTCTGCGAGTTCCAAGCTACTTGAAAACAAAACCCACATTTTTATTTTTCTTGTGTCCACAGCACCCTTTCTTATGCCTAGACTTAAAAATAGACTACAGCCTCAGTTTTTATAAAAGAGATGAACGCTGTTTCAGCTGCCCCCAAACTAAAAATGTCACCATCTTATCAAAGAGAAGATGCGATGCAGATCCAATGTATGTGCACACACACGTGATTACGTCACACAGACACTTCAGACAACGGAAACCTTTCTTGACACATAACACGCGTCAGGCACACGTCAGGCTCCACCTTCAGTCACAGGCTCTATGCTGCGGTCTGCGGTCCTGCCAAGCACGCGGAGAAGCAGCAGCTGTGCACACAGCGGACGCGCAGGCCCACGCAGCCTACCGTCTGGCGCACTGCTGTCATCGCGGCGCAGATCGTGTGCGGGTCACGCACACTTGACTCGAGGCTGCGCCACAGAGGACTGGGACTCGGAACCTCAAACAACTTCCTTACTGAAGGTTTTAACCAGCTTCTGTCTTTTACTCAAAATGGATTCACTGTCCAATGATAAGATGCTGCAGGGTTACATCATCGGACCACCAATGCTGGGAAGAGTGTGGTAAAGGTCTCTAAAACATTCATTATCTGAACGAAAATGAATGTCAATATCCAACTGGGAACATCACATGACAGCCAATTGTTTGAACTTCATCAATCTCCTTGGTAGAAGAGAATGACCAATTTTGCAAAAACACTCTTGCTTCCCAGCCAGCAGGGGCGAGGGGTAAAGACCACTGGATGCTCCACTCCGGCCGGCAGGTTATTGGACAACAGAAGCCTCTTTCAGTGAGGAGCAGGTAGAGAGAGCGGCTTCGCCTCGCCTGGGCCTTGTGCAGTGCCCCCAGTGCCGGGAAACATCGCGGTGTACAGTCAGGAACTTTCAGCTCAGCAGACCCTCCAGACAAAGCACTTAACAGATGCAACAGATAAAAATGTTCTTTTGGGGTCATATCACTGGGCTGTGGCACTTCTAAGGCCCTGCTTTCCCAGTGGGAAAAGAATTGGGGCAATGAGTTGCCTATAAAGATGCGTCACTGCAACAAAACCAACTTCTGAACACAGAAAAAAATAACAGATGGCTTCTCACTTAGGACTCAGAATTAAAAGTAATACGGCAGTGCCAAAAATAGAATCATTTTACCTACAGCATTAAAAGAAACCAAAATTAGATTTTTAGTCCTAGTAAAAATTAAGATCTTTGGTTACAAAAACCTCAACTGCACTGACTCTTGCAATCAAGTCGGATCTGCACAGCCTGATTTCTTAGATGTGGCCTTGCAGTCTTTGACAGCACACCTGAAATGGATCTCAGATGTGGACTTCCTTACACGCATCTGGACCGCATGGAAGCAGAGTCTGTGAAGCCACTGGAGACCGGATCTCATGTTTATGGCCAGTTTTTAACTGATGGGGAAATGTAACAGAAAACGATCATATAATACATACATACACACATATACATATATATACATACATACATATGTATATATTCACCTATGTATATACACACTCACACAAGCATATATATATATATATATATATATATATTCACCTATCTATGTGCTACCTGCATATTTGCCAAAGAATTTCAAAGCAAATGAAGCTCCCATCGTTGTATTCACAAATTCTGCACTTTTAAAAGCCCAAATTAGCTATTTTTATAAGGGAATTGCTCTGCTCCAGAGTCTGTGAATTATTCAAAGTAGAGCTTCTCTGGGGGAAAAAAAAACACCTCACAGGAGAGAGGATCAAACAATCTAACTCAGTAATGGATAAAACGTGGTGATCAGTTCAGCTGAAGCCAAATTCAGCATTATGGAAATCAAACTTAAACACAAGTGAACTTACAGAAAAATAAGGGAGCGGAGCAGAAAGGGGTGGAGCCGGCAAAGTACGTGCAGACACGGGGCGCCGGGGCTCAAACAGAAGAAAGGGGCTCAGACTCAAGAACATCATGCATGAAATTTGCATGCATATACAGAGATATACACATCCATGAGCTATTTGGGGAAAATAAAAGGACCAGATACACATGATGCATCATGTGAAACAGCAGCTGCTTCTGAGGTTACTGCACGGCCCATGTGTTAGGCGCGGTTTTGACTATGAGCAACAAGTGACAGGCTCATTGAGAGAGTTGTGTAGCTCAGTGGTGAGGATCTGGAGGTAAATTCTCAACAGCTGTCAATGGCGAGAGTAGTTGCTAAGCTTCACTTTCCTTTGCTGACATGAGTGTACCTTTCACTCAGAAAATGCAGATTTTTTTCACCTCAGTTGATGACTGAAAAGAGACATTTACATTTAACTGGAGCCTCTGTTCATGAATATACTCTAACTAGCATAGCAAGATGGAACTTTAACAATTAGAAGTTTTTCATTACAAGCTGTGTTTCCAAAATTCCCCAGGCCAAGGATGTAACCACTATTCCTCTTCCCTTAATCCCACATGAATGCCCAGAACACAGAATGCAGATTGGCTCAAGAGGTTTAGTTTCGTTTCCACAGGAAAAGGGGGCAAAGAAAAAGGGCCCAGAGGGGTACGGCAAGCCTGGCGCTGTCTGCTGTCTCACTATTTTCCTTCTCTTCTGTTCTTAGGTGTAAAAGACTCTTCATACTTGGATAGAGCAAGATGGCAACTATGGCAGTGTAAGACCCTTCCATCTCCTCAGAGAGGCGCTGAGGGCAGCTTTTCCTTTTTTGCCAGATGCTGCCTATGTTTGAGGACCTGAGCGTGACAGACCTGAGGGGCTGTTCACAAATGTGCCTGCAAAACAAAAGAAAAGACAGGTAAGGGAAAGTCAAAAGGCCTCGGCTGACCTTTGCCTTGTCTGCCTTTGTTCTTTGACTCCAGAGCTTTCAAACACACAAAGGAAGAGACAATCCTAAGCAAAGGGGTTGAGATTCTAAATTAAATGCACCAAAGGATAGTTAGTGAGGCTCAATCACATTCCGGACGAACCCAAGAGATAGATTCAGAAGGCAGAGCTTGAGAAGTAGAAGGTAAATCTCACCTCAGCTTCAAAGCATTCAGTAGTGTGACAGACTGGATTAAAGTGATGTTGCCATCTCATTTAGCCTGATATGATTATGATAAAAAAGGGAGGATGGAAAAGTCGAACGTCTTCCCAAGGTCACAGAGCACATGTGCTGCCTATAGGTCAGAGCAATTTGCCGGATTCCAAAGCACAAACTGTCCGTTGCTCTAAGCCAGTGCTGGTGAACCTTCCGGAGTTCTCACAGATGCAAACAGCCGGCTGAGGCACGCGTGCCAGAGGTTCGCCACCACTGCTCCAGGCTGGTCTCCTAAGTCCCTGGTCTTCAGAGTGGGTCAAATGGCTGGCTGAATGCAATCTATAGGCTTTAGTTTTAAAGCAAAGCTCAGACACTCCCTAAAACCCTTTTCACCCGGAGAGACTACAGTTCTCTTACAAAGTGAACTGTATGAATTTCCTTTCGATGCTATTTTGCTGTGGCTTTCTCTGTGCTCTGACTTTTGATTCTTCTGTGTGAGATGCAGGATTTTATTGTTTCGGTGCCACTATTCATTCTAATGGACAACAGGAGCAGAGGCACAAGGCAGGTTCTGTCCCACGCAGCTCTGAGATGTACAAAGCCGGAGGGAGACACAGATGCCTCTTCGTGCAAAAGAAACTAGGATGAATTACAGTGGACATGATATATTTTTCCTGTGGATACAGGAAAAATTAATGCACTTCATTCATTCATTTTATGACATAAAAGTTGAGCAGGGTGAGAATGAGAAAGACACAATAAAGTGAACAGTGTATTCTATATTTTCAATATCCAGGTAACATTAAGGCCAGCCCCTTCACCCTGAGCTACATCTTTAGTTCTTCTTATTTTTATTTTTTAAAATTTTGAAAAAAGATCTCAATTCAGTTGCTAAACTGCTGCTGGGAATGGATTCTAATTTGTGAACCTCCTGCCTCAGCTTCTGAGAATGCTGAGATTACAAGAGTACACCGCCATTCTGGGCTTAAAATCAGGGACTTCTTTAGGAACAGCAAGTAATCCTACTGAGGCCACCAGGACGGGAAGGTTTGTACACACGGGCCTCCATGTCAGGCGACATGGCGATAGTTTAAATTAGGAGAGAATAAAAAAAAATACATCCGTGCTTACCTGGCCTTATGGCAAACTTCAAAGCACGTTCTGAGGTAGTGCTGATAAGCTCTGGATGGGAGAGAGAAGTGCGGCCGTGAAGGACAGATCTGGAGACAGGACAGATCTGGAGACAGGACAGGCGGGCCCAGGCCTCACTGCGCCTGGAGCAAACCTTCAGCCGCAGGAGAAGGGAAGGGGCAAACTCTCCAGCGACACAATTCAAACTTTCAGTTAGAACACATTACTTTGCTAAAATTTGTGTGTAACTTTGATTAGTTTTTAGCCCTAGACTAGGAAAGATCTCTTTTTATTAAACTGTTCTTACACAAATTGGATAAAACTGCTACCTCACAATTAATTGGTCTCATATGCATCTTAAATGTTTCTATGAACAGTGGTTCACTTGGGCTGGCAGTCCGATTTCCCTGAGCTGTAGCTGTCCTGAAAATCATCCCATCTACAAGGCAGTCTGTTTCACTCAGTGAAGGGCAGGAGATGCTGGCGGCGCCCGGGCTGCGGAACGCCGTGTCTCAGGCCTGGGGGATCTCCCTGCCGGTGTCTGCCGCTGCACACCTCTGGGACCGATTAGAATCCACGCGCGTCCTCCGCCCCAGAGCTCAGCGGCTCCTCAGGGCAGGACAAAGCACCCAGCCCACCCAGGTCAGGCCGGATCCCAGATTAACAGAAGGATAAGCGAGTGACACGGGAGGATTTGAAGCACTGCAGGGAAGCAGCTTCCACAGCGTGTCCCTCCTTTACTAAGGTTTCTAAAGTTACAGAATGTGCGCACTGAGTATATGTGTGTTCGAGCCATTATTATTTATCAAAACATTTGTATCCAGTGCTTAAAAATACACATGGGTATCAGGGAATCATTAATTTTCTAGCTGTGGTGATATTTTTAATCTGGTAAGAGGCATTTGATACAAACGTATCAAATAAAGGGTTTTTTACATCAGATACAACAGCAAAGATAATATTCAAAATATACAAATTGAGCCACAACTTGACAATGGTTCAGCTGGGGACTCGGAACTATATTGTGGACTCACTGGATTTCTCTCCTTACCTTTCCATCTGCTTAATTTTTTCCACAAGCAGCTCACAAGTATGTTTTGAAGACAGCATGATCTCTGTCTATGTCGGTTTGTCCATTCTTTGATTTCGGGGTTTAAGGTCCTAATTAGTGAAGCCTTCGCCAAGCCGAAATTCTCTCGTCCTCCCAGGTTCTCCTGATGGTCTCTATGACTTCATTTGTTTACTTAAAGCCCTGTTCACTCCGCGTGGCTCTTGTCCATGCAGGACGAGAGCTGAGGACCCCTTTTTGCCAAGAGGACTACCAATTTGTCCCAGCTCACTTACTGAGCTGCCTATTTTGTCTTCACCGATGTGAAATCTACTTGTATCCTATACTAAATTCCCATAAGTTGGGATCTGGAGTCTGTGGATTAATATTTTACTGCATTGATCTCTTTATGATTTAATGACTTTTAAATAGTATAGATATTAAAATGTATTTTAATACATATTAGGGCACTTTTCTTTCCTGTCACCCTCCCTTACACTTTTTCCATGGCTACATTAATTTTTCTATATAATTTATTATAAACTTATTAAAATAGTAACTTTTTTTCAAGTACCCCATTCCAGTTTAATACAGAAAGACTAATTTAGGAGCTGAGACTTTCCATCCACAAAAATAATGTACTACACCTCCTATCTTTTATACCTTCTAGGAAAAATTTTACTTGAAATATCTTTTTATTTCAAAAGAAAAGAGAGAATGTATTCCTAATCACACCCAAACCTTATCTTCTTCCAAGCACTATTAACTGAGGAGCTTTTCCTCCGGCTGGATCTGACAAATGGCCGTCCTCGGCGTAGATGTGCTCAAGGCCAGTTTTAAATCAGCCCTACAGTCCCGTGACCTGGTGACAGGCCTTTACTCTTTTCAAATTCACTTTATTGGTACATTTTAGGTATGCGTTACGATCACATTCATCACTAGGAATCTGTAGCTGTTGATGATATATTTTAGTGCCTCTGTTTCCCCTTCCCCCGCCCTCCCTTCCTATTCACCAAAGCGTCATTCCCATTTTCCCTTTTTTCCTTGTATTTTTCCTTTCCCTGCCCTTCCCTTTGAACCTTTCTTCCTAGTTCATAGGATCTATTAGACATTTGGCGTCATTCCACTTCAGTTTCTCACACCAGAGACACTCCAGTATTTACACGTGTGTCTTACTTACTTCACTTAAGAGCATGCTTTTTATTCTTCGCCAATTCTTCTTTTCCACTACTAGGGAGTGGACCCAGGGGAAACCACTAACTCAACCAGGCTGGCCCAGACTTGGGGGCCCTCCTGACTCTGCACCCAAGGAGGAGGGTTGCAGGTATGCAGCTCACGCTTAGCTTCTCTCCCGGGTTTCCACACTGCTGTGCCTTGCTGAGCTATGTCTGTAACAAAGTACCTCCAAAGCAAAGTTACGGGAGAAGGCAGAGAGTCCTGTGTTCGTGGTCCTAGTGGAATGTTCATCCAGTGTGAGGGCTTGACCTGCTCTGTGAGGCTGAGGCGGACTGCGGAAGTGCTGAGCTCTTCCGAGGGGAATTTCTGTACAGGGTGGACACTGGACTTGGTCGAATGCCTCTGCTCTCATGACTGCATGCGCCACCCCACACGCCAGACAGTGAGTGAAACAGCGAATCGCATTGGCAGCTTCCTTGTCTTTTTAAGTATCTGAGATCAATCATTCCAAAATACTTTATGAACTATCTTCTAAGAATAAATTCACTGTCTCAAAGAACCACCTAATACCAACCCCTGTTGCAATAACTGGCCTAAAAATTAGTAACTTCTTAAAATCATACAAAATCTGGTTCATATGCAAATTTGCCTACTTGTCCTCATCGTCTTCTGGACGCATTTTTCAATCAGAACTCAGTAACACTTTATACATAATATTTCACCATTACATCTAAATCTTTTAATCCTGAAACATACCTCCCCCTTTTTCTGTCCTCCTCTTCTGTTTTTCCTTGTCACTGGCCTTTTTGAGAAAACCAGGCCAACCATCCCAGATAATTCTCCAGCTGTTTGAGAGTGTTTCGCAGTAGTCACCCAAGTGTCTCCTGATGGTGACACTGAACTTGTCCCTTTTCCTTGTGATTTTTGAAAACTCAAGGTAGCCACAACGACTCACCTGGAGCTCATCTTTAGAAGCTGCCTTTGAGCTCGGGTCTGTGTCAGCGGTCTGTCGCCTCGGGGGTGAAAGCTGCCAGGCTGCCCGTGATCACTGTGGCTCAGTCTGATTACCTGGCTACAGTGAGGCCACCTTCTTCCTCGCCTAAAGAATCCTGACCTTTCTACTTACTGGTGTCTGGGGACTGACACCCTGGCGCCTCTCTGCCTGACCCTCTGCCAGAATCCCTTTTTATTTTTTCACTCAGGGATTAGACAGTTACGATTTTCTAACTTGGTCACTCCTTCTATATTTTGAGGCATTTTTCTGTTTTATAAAACCACTCTTTGCTTCATTTAATGCTTTTTACCCTCACTTTAATCTTATCTGCTTGTAAGGTTTCAAATCTTTCTCTCTTTTTCTCCTGGTACACCACTGTTGGCCCAGATATTTTCAACCTTTCTGAATCACACTATTGTTAGATGCGCCTCTCACACACAGTATAGAACTGGTTGTTGCTTTCTGATCCAGAGGAAAAGTCATCCTAAAAGTCAAATTAGCCTAGTAATTTTTCTGATTATATGGTGGTGTGAGTTAAAATTTGTCCCAAATAACATATTTCAGTCCTAACACAGGCTCCCTGTGAATGTGACTCCTTTGGAAACAGAATCACTTTGTAACCCCATGTAGGTGCCATTGAGTAAGATAGGGCTCGCTAGGCGCCTTCATCGGCTCTGACTGTGTCCCTGTAACAAGAGGACACCAGACATGGTGACAGCTACAGAGAATCCCATGTGATGACAGCAGAGCAGAATGGCGCATCTGTGTGTGAAAAAGGACGCTGGGAATTTCCAGCAGCTCAGAGAGAAAAGCGTGAAGTCCATTCTCCCCTGGGGCTGCAGAGAAGACCACTCACTTCAGAGTTCCGGTCTCCAGATCTACAAGAGATACATTTCTTCTGTTTTAAGGCCACCTAGTTTGTAGCAATTTGTTATAAGAGCTGCAGGAAAATATTACACAAGGTGTAGTCTTAATTCTACCACGGCTTAGGTAAAATGATGTTTAAATTAAAATGTTTTTATTATTATATTACTGTGTGTTATGCCCAGGTTGTGCACGTGAGGAAGTTGTAAGGTGATTTTCTCAGCCCCTGCTCTGTGAAGGGTTAACACACTTCCAACCTCCAACTCATATGGACACTGAAGCCCAAGCTCCCCTCACCCTGGAATAGCTCATCTTCGGATCCCTCTCCACTCCGGGCTCCAGAGAGCTCTGGGACTCATGAGAACACCTATCTGTTATATTTTTATCCACCATCAGAAGGCAATTTGAGGTTAGAGCCTTTCAAACTTTCTAGTCCGTCCTACTCCCCTGGGAAGAATCTGTGTAGCCCCCCCTGAACAGTGTTCCTCGGCGCCGGGCGAGGACTCTTCGTGACTCCATCTTCACCGTTTTCCTCTCTGTCCGTGGCCACACCTTCAAACTGAGGGATTACGGAATAATCAAAGGTTACAGCTGGGAGCTTTGCCAAATGGAACTAATGCCCAGTGTAAAGAGAGTTGCTCCGGGGCAGACGCACTCCACGGAGCATGATGAGACACAGCTGGCGTGTCCATCTCTTGACCATAACCTTGAGGTGAGCCCATCGCTACCCTGCTCCGTATGGTCCTAACGTGAAATGCTGTCTAGAAGTCCTTACACCACAGCTTACTCTCCAGGCTTTGACTCAAACACCGGAGACCGTACGCCCCACTCCCAACACAGGGTTTTAACACAGGCCTTGTTAATTTCTGGGAGACCCTTCAAATCAGTCATCAGCACAGGATACAGGAACAGTCCTAAAGAATCAGAGTTAAATACAGGGAAGTCATGAAAATTCAGAGTGGCCAAGGGATGTGGTGAACAGTAAGTGCTCATCTGATTCACAAGCTGTGGGGCGCCTAGCCACCCAACCGCGGGGGAGACGCAGAGGATGGAGGCCCGGGGAGCTCTCCCTCCCGGGGGTCTGAAGAATCTCAGCTCGTAAATGGGCTTTAGACTATTGTTCTCGTCAATTTTATTTTAGAAATCCTGAATTGATAGTTCTGTTGCTAAGTAAATAATACATTCATGGGAAAACACCATTAAAAGATCAGAAATGCTTAGAAAGCTTTAAAAAATCTGGATATTCCTCCAAATATCATAAAAAATATGAGACAAACAGCTCCTGCTCTCAATTCAAATGGGCTGAAGTGACCAACAAAGCTGGGGAAAAAAACAGCAAAAAAAAAATTCCTAGCAGATGGGTCCTGAGCATAGAGGAAGCAAGTTCCGCGGAGATAATGCGGCCATATGCTCCTCTTCTCAGATCACAGAAGCCAAAACCACCTCCTTCTTCTGCAGAGACCGCTGCCGAGTGGGGCAGTGACGATCTCACAAAAGCAGGCCAAGCATGTCCGTGATGTGCAGATTGGAATCAGCACCGCCATTTAGCAGATCGACTTTTTTTTTTTTTTTTTTTAGGTTTTTTGAGACAGGGTCTCGCTTTGTGGTTCAGGCTGGCCCTGAGCTCAGCCTCAAACTCA